>RJWM01006601.1:9809-71413 GCA_004363535.1 Dasyprocta punctata
AAAAAAAAAAAAAAAAAAAAAAAAAAAAAAAAAAAAAAAAAAAAAAAAAAAAAAAAAAAATCTAAAACCAAATAAAAAAGTAGATCCCATGATTCAGGTATTTGAATGTGTGCTAGCTTTAAATTACCTTTAAACATCAAATGGTACCATAGTCACATGCCACATAGCAGCATTTTAGACGTCAACAGACCAAATGTACAGTGGTGATTCTGTAAAACTATATTGTTTAGTTATACCATGGCCATCATGACACTCTGTGGTGTTTACACAACACTGGCCTAATAATGCATTTCTCACAGTGTTTCCTTGTTGTAAAGTGACATGTGATTATGTTCATGTTAAGCTATTTTTTAAAGTATATTCATTATCTTAATACGTTACCTTGTTATACCCAAATTCAATTTGAATGTTACCTTAACCCCCACCCGCCATGGAGCTGGGGATCAAATCCATGGCGTTCTGCATGCTAAGCAAGCACTTTTCACTGAGCTACACCCTAACCTCTTTTTTCTTTGTTTGTATATATGTATATATTTATTGATTTATTGCCTTGAGACTGGGTCTCGCTATGCAACTCAGGCTGGCCTTGAGCTCACTTTGTAGTCCAGGCTGGTCTTGAACTCGCAGTGATCCTCCTGCCTCGGTCTCCCAGGTGCTGGGTTTTGTTTTTAACTTGCCTGGATTTGTGTCAGATCCATTTAGGGTCTTACCACCATTCATCTAAGGGGATCTTGGACAGAGTGCTAAGAAAATCAGAGAACGTGTTACTCAGATACAGTGAGTAAGTGGAAGGGGTTTGTGGCTTAGAGTCTGAAATACACTAGGTTTTAGTTCTAGCTCTATCTTTAGAAGGCTCTATAGTCTTGGGTATTTAATTACCCTCTCTGGTCTTCAGTTTTCTCATCTGAAACAATGAAGGGCCAATAATAGATAATTTATAAAACTCCTTCTAAAACAAAAGTGCTGATATCTATAGGCCCTTCCAACATTTTTCAGTTCCTCCTGTAGAATCTTGTCTTTCTCCTTGTAAGAATGAGGAGCAAAACACTTTACATGTTCTGTGGAATAACTGAATATACTTACTGGCAGTTTTCTTTTGTCTAGTGCAGTGACAAGGATTCCAATCTTAATTTTCTTTTTCTTTTTGATTTTTTTGAGACAAGGTCTCCCTATGCAGTTCAGATTGGCCTTGAACTTACCATGTAGCCTAAACTTGCCTTGAATTTGCAGTGATCCTGCTACCTCTCAAGTACTGGAATTACAGGTGTGCATTACGACATCCAGCTTTAGGATTCCAGCCTTGTAGTAGGTTGACTTAGCTTACAGCTCTCAATAGCTAGTTTGCCTAGGTTTGGTAACAGTGGCTTTAGCTCTGTACTAAAGTATAACCAAAACATTTATGGATGCAGTCTTAATTCCTTACATAATACATCAGCGAAGAGAGCTCACTGGGCACGTATAATTGAAGTGTTTCAAGAGATACGGTCTAAAATTAAGTCTAAACTCTACACGTTGCGGGGGAGCCCAGAGACCTAGTGAGGCAAAGCGATGCAAAAGATACGTATTTCTCTGGGAAATCTTAAGTATAAACTTGGGAGATGTTCTTCTAATGAAAGTAACATTTTTATACGTGCAGCTAATTTTTTGACTTGTTCATATCTGTGCTTAAAGATATCACAATCACTGAAATACACCCAGACTTAAAAGTACAATGCCTATCACATAACATGAGGGTAGTGCCTAAGAAATTCCTCCTTCAATTAACTGTTGGCTCTTTTTCAGAATATATTTGTTACTTCCAATGTTAAGTTTTTCTTGTCAATTTCAGCATCACAAATAAATTTTGAAAAGCTGTCTTAAACAATGGTAGACCTCATGAAATCATTTGAACCTTAAGTCTTAAATTTGGGCAAACAAAAGTACGGTTTTCCCTATTTCATTGGTTAAGCAGAGGAATGATACTCATTGACCATGGTTTTTTTTAAACTTTTTATGGCAAGTGCTATTATCGAGTTTTATGCAGAAACCCAGTATATTAAAAAGGTAAAAATAATATAATATCAATTTATAACATTAACTTATTGTAAAATCAATATTGAGAGAACACATGCCTGAAGCATTAGGTTCAAGTCCAGTAGCACTAAAGAAAAATAGATTCACATAGACAGGCATGGTAGTGTATACCTATAATTCCAGCTGAGGTGGGAGGACCCTATATCTGAGGTGAGTCTGGGAAACTTAGCAACATCCTATCTCAAAACAGAAAATAAAAAGTGCTGGCGAAGCCGGGCGTGGTGGCGCACGCCTTTAATCCCAGCACTCGGGAGGCTGAGATAGGCGGAGCGTTGTGAGTTCGAGGCCGGCTTGGGCTACATCATGAGAGTGCAAGGCCAGCCTGAACTACACAGTGCGACCCTGCCTCAAAAAAACCAGGACTGGGAGTTTGGCTCAGTGACTTAAGCGCCTGTCTGACAGGCGCGGGGTTGTGAGTTCAATCCCCAGTGCCGAAAAAAATAAATAAATAAAAAATAAAAAATGGTGAATGTTTAAATTTTTTTTTAAAGAAATTTATTATAGTAAAAGATATATTAGCTGGATGTGGTGGCGCACACCTGTAATCCTAGCACTCAGGAGGCCGAGGCAGGAGGACTGTTGCAAGTTTGAGACCAGCCTAGGCTAGCTCAAGGCCAGCCTGAACTGCATAGCAAGACACTGTCTCAAAAAAAAAAAAAAAAAAAAAATATATATATATATATAGCTGCTAATCCCCCTTAAAATAACCTCCCTTGCTTCAGACACATCCCATCATTCTTGCTACTTTCTGAAGCCATTCTGGAAGTCCTCTCTCTGTAGCGTCTTTAGTTGCACTGTTGTGGTTGTCAAAATGTCTTTCCTGATCATGTTGACTGTAGGGAAGAGCCAGAAGTTGAATGGTATCAGACCTGGTGAATAAGGCAGCTGAGAACACACTACAGTATTTTTACAAGCCTGCCTTTTCATTGGATTCCACTTGGTAGCAGCATCCATTGCATTTATTTCACCTCATAAATACACAGAAAATGAGGTCCAGACCTCCTCCAGAAAGTGGCAAGAATAGGCTAAAGGTGTTCAAAGTGAGGAGGTGTATTTTGAGGATCAATGGCAATGTGTCTTTTACTATAATACATTTTAAAAATTTAAGCATCACCATATATTTTGAATCACGTCTCATACATTAATTCTGTATTTATTTTTAATATTTTAAACTTATTAACCACAAAGATAAATATTTATAAATAATAATAGGTATTTAGGAGCTTGTATTTTAGTCTAATACCCAGGATTCAATAAATACTAGGATTCAAAAGAAGTGTAGAAATTTTTGTTTCAAAGCCAGTTAACTAAAATTATTTAAAAATTGTTCACATTCCTTAGTACAAATATAAATGATTATCAACTAAAAGAGAATCTAAAACAGAAGATAAAACTTAGAACTGTTTTTAGGTCAACATTATGAAGTTAGGTAAGGTGAGCAAATTAGCACACACCTGTAATCCCAGCACTTGGGAGGTTGAAGCAGGAAGATTGCCATGAGTTCAAGGCCAGCCTGAACTACATAGCAAGACCCTCTCTCAAAAAAAAAAAAAAGAAAAGAAAAAATGAAGGCAGGTGAAGCCTTACTTCTATTTCACACCTGACTTACTACATTATGAAAGGACTGTTCACGGAGTGATTGTGCTGAAGTCCCTTCAGTTCCTGGGTTGTAGGAGTGCACTTATTTCACCAGTTTGTTGGTTTTGTTTTTTTTTTTTTTTTTTTGTACTGAGGATCAAACTCACAACCTCATTCCTGCCAGGCAGGCGCTTATGCCCCTGAGCTAAATCCCCAGCCCTATTTCACCAGTTTTATGTAAGGAGATAATGTGCAAGCGCAGGTTTTCTGCAGAGTGACCATGCTTAATGTGTTTTGAAGAACTTTATCTTTATTTTATTTATTTATTTATTTTTTCTTTTGGTGGCACCAGGGATCGAACTCACAATCTCGCACCTGCCAGGCAGGGGCTTAAGCCACTGAGCCAAACTCCTGGCCCTAGTGTTTTGAGACAGGATCACACTGTGTAGTCTAGGCTGGCCTCGAACTCACAATGCTCCTCCTACCTCAGCCTCCTGAGTGCTGGGATTAAAGGTGTGCACCACCACGCCGGGCTTCTGCAGAACTTTAAATAAATGCAAAAGACATAAATGAGTTATTTGACAGCAAGTGTTTACTTTTCTGGAAACTTGTTTAGAAAATAACATACTTGAATTATACTTTTTTAAATATTTAAAATATAATTGAAAATTTAATTAAAATTATAAAATATCAGAATCATAGCTCCAGTGCCATATAATTAAAAGTCCTTGTAGGCCTTCCATCCCATTCATCAATAGATGTATTTGTAGGCTACTGAGATAAATTCTTTTCGTATTCTAATGACTACTTTTTGTGTTACTAATGATTCCACTTGTAGATCCCAAGTGTCCTTCAAGATATCACTGTACTCATGAAGCTGGTGTACATAGCGTTGGGTTAACTTGGATTCATAAACTTCACAAATTTCTTGGATCAGGTGAGCTTACTAATAACTTCCTGTATTTTCCAGTGGGTTTCAAAAGCTCTATCAAAAAGCAGTTTGGAAAAGAAAAATAATAAGAGAAAGTTAGTGAAACCAAAAGTTAGTTCTCTGTAAAGATCAGTAAAATTGGCAAACCTTTGACTAGGCTGACCAAAAACCAGAACAAAGAAAAATCAAGTTGTAAAAATCAATAACGAAAGAGGTGATACGATTACTACACTTACAGAAGTTCTAATGCTAGTTAAGATGAAATGGACAAATTTTAAGAAATAAACTACTAAAAATTATTCAAGAAGAGAAAAAAACTCTGAATGGAGCTGTAAAAGGTTGATTAGACCTGGGCATGGTGGTATACACCTGTAATTCCAGCACTCAGGAGGCTGCGGCAGGAGAATTGCCACGAGATGGAGGCCAGCCTAGGTTACATAGTGAGTTCAAGACAACCTGAACTATATATCGAGACCCTGTCTCAAAAAAGCAAAAAAAGAGATTGATTAGGAAAAAATTTTAAACGACCCAAAAAAGGCCGGGCATGGTAATGTGTACCTATAATCCCAGCACTTGAGACACTGAGACAGGAGAATTGCTATGAGTTTGAGGACAACCTAAGCTACATAGTGAGTTCAGAGCTAATCTGAACTACAAAGTGAGTCCCTGTCTTTAACAACAACAAAAAATTACCCAAAAAGAAAAGCATACAATAGGTGGTTTCACATTTGAAGAATGAACACTAGTTCTTGATAAGTTTCTCCCCAAAAACTAGATAAAGAGGAAATAGTTATCAGCTGCTTCTCTGAGGTATAACCCTGGTACTAAAACCAGACAAAGACATTTAAGTAGAGAAAACTACAGGCAGATATCTGTAATGAATATAGATAAAAGAAATTCTCAGAATCCCAACCAAATCCATCAACCTATAAAAGGATTGAATACCATTATCAAATGTAATTTATCTCAGGAATGCAAAGTTAATTTAACTTGAAAAGTCAATTAATGCGTTGTACATATAAGGACAATAAAGTTCAAAAACCGAATGATCATCTCAATAGACATAGATAAAACATTTAAGAAAATCCAACAGCCTTTCTTGTTGAAAACAGTCAACATGCATGAGCAATTTATTGAGACTCTGTCAAAACAAAAAATAAAAAAAGGGCTAAGGGTATGTATAGCCCTAGGTTCAATCTCGAGTACCACAAAAAACAAAACAGTCAACAGACTAGTAATAAAAAGGGATTGAGAGGGCCGGGAGTTTGGCTCAGTGGCTCAAGTGCCTGTCTGGCAGGTGTGAGGTTGTGAGTTCAATCCCCGGTGCTGCAAAAAAAAAAAAAAAAAAAAAGGGATTGAGCCAGGTTTGGTGGTGCATGCCTGTAATCCCAACGTTAGACAGGAGGGTCATTGTACATTCAAGGCCAGCTTGGATTACATAGTGAATTAAAGGCCAGCCTGACCTACCATACATAACAATACCCTGTCTTACAAAAAAGAAAAAGAAACTTTCACACTAATAAAGGACATCTATGAAAACCCACAAATGCTTACTGCATGCTTTCTACCGTTGCTACTTGCTACAAATTTAGTGACTTAAAATATTGCTAATTTGTTATCTTACTGTTCTGTAGAAGTCCTCAATGGGTCTCACTGGGCTCAAGTTGGCAAAACCGTTTTCCTTCTTTCCTGCAGACTAGAGGAGAATCTATTCTCTACCCTTTTCCAGCTTCTACCACCATTTCTTTGCTTTGTAGTTTTTTTCGTTTTAAAGAGCCGGCAACAGTGGGCCAGATTAAGTTGTATCACTTCTCAAGTTGTATCACTAACCTTTTTTTTGTGGGCGGGGGGAGATAGGGTCTCACCATGTAGTCCAAGCTGGCCTCAAACTCACTATGCACCCCAGGGTGACCTTGAACTCACAGCAGTCCTGCCTCAGCCTCCCAAGGGCTGGGATTGCAGGCATGCACTGTCATGCCCAGCTCATTCTAACCTTTCTTGCTTCCCTCTTTTTTTCCTTTGGAGATGGGGCTCTATACTGCCCAGGCTGACCTCACATTCACTGTTCTGGCTCAACCTCTTGAGTAGCTGGGATTACAGGTATGGGTCCCATGCCTGCCTTATCCTCTTCCATTTTTAAAGACATTCATGACGACATTAGTCTTTGGGGAGAAGCTTATCAAGATTACTCAGATAATCTAGCATAGTACCCCTATTTTAAAGTCAGTTTCTGAGCAACTTTAATTCAAGTTTTCAACCTTGATTCTTCTTTGTCATATAAGCTAATGTTTTCAGTTTCTGGGGATTGTGATGTGGACATCTTTGGAAAATCCATTATTCTGTCTCCTGTATTCTACTCCTTTAATACTCAGAGATTTAGGTCAGACTCAAATGCAAGATACATTCATGTCATCTCAGTATTCTCAAAATCTTAAACCATAATAGCATCAACACAAGTCCAGCATCTCATATAACACCCTAACGTCAGACATCCCAAATCGCATCATCTGCATCAAGTGTGAATGTGACTGCGAGGGAGCGTTCTTCTCCTTTCATGAACCTCTGGGATGTAAAACAAGATACCCCCCGAACAGTGGTGAGACAGCTGTAGACATCCCTGTGCAAAAGGAAAAAACACAGAAGGAAAAAAGAATCAGCGCTCCAGCTGGGGATGTGGCTCAGTGGTAGAGGTCTTACCTTGCATGCACAAGGCCCTGGGTTCTATCCCCAGCACCACCAAAAAGAATCACAGCTCCAAGCATTTTTTAAATCCAAATCCGGTAGGTTTCAAAGTTTGGGGTTTATCCTCAGGGTTTACTGACTCTAGGGATCGAACGCACAGCCTCGCACCTACCAGGCAGGCGCTTAAGCCACTGAGCCAAACTCCTGGCCCTAGTATTTTGAGGCAGGGTCGCACTATGTAGTTCAGGCCGGCCTTGCACTCTCATGATGTAGCCCAAGCCGGCCTCAAACTCACAATGCTCCTCCTACCTCAGCCTCCCGAGTGCTAGGATTAAAGGCATGCGCCACCACGCCCAGCAAATCCTCTGTTTTTATAAACTTGCCTTTCTAGTTAGGCTGAGAATTTCCAAATCGATTTTTATTCCTTTTTGTTGAACAGTTTTTCCATCAATTTCACCTTCTTTTTTATTTTACTGTAATCAGCAGGAAAAAACCAGGCCACATTGTCAAGACTTTGCTTGGTAATCACTTCAACTCAGTTTCCAATGTTTTTTTTTTTTCACATGTTCTCCTTTGTACACATTCCCCTTAAAGAGTAAAAGTAAGATGTCTTCTCATGCCATTTATATTGAGCCTTGTAATAGAAGTTCTAGACAGAAATTTGCCAAGGAAATGAAATAAAACATATCCAGAGTAGGAAAAAGTAAAACTCTTCATTTAACATTATCTTTTACATGGAAAAGCTTAGAGAATCCACCATAAAAACTGTGAACTAATAATTTATTTCAACAAGTTTGTTGGTCCAAGATTAATATACCAATGTCATTTCTGTGTGCTACCAATGAACAGAACAGAAACTAAAAAACATTTCCATATACAGTAGCATTAAAATGAATAGATAGGAATGATTTTTTTTTTCCTTCGGTACCGGGGATTGAAGTCACAATCTTGCACCTGCCAGGGCAGGCGCTTAAGCCACTGAGCCAAACTCCCAGCCCTGGTTTTTTGAGGCAGGATCGCACTGTGTAGCTCAGGCCAGCATTGCACTCACGTTGTAGCCCAGGCCGGCCTCGAACTCACAACGCTCCTCCTACCTCAGCCTCCCGAGTGCTGGGATTAAAGGCGTGCGCCACCACGCCCGGCTAGATAGGAATGAATTTGACAAAAGTACAAAATGTACTGTTAATTCTACAGAATGTCAAAAAAAAAACCCAACCTAAAGAAATGAAAAACATCTCATATTCATAGATCAGAAGCCTTAATATTATTAAAAGTCAGTACTCCCCAAATTGATCTACAGAATCAGTGCAATCCCTATAAAAATTCGAGGTTCTGCAAAAATTGACATGATCCTAGAATTTAAGTGGAGATGCAAGTGACCAAGAATAATTGAAACATTCTTAAAGAACGAAGTTGGAGAACCCACACTTCCCAATTTCTAAACTTAGTAGAAAGCTGTAGTAATCAAAATAGTGTGATATTGGCATAAGAGTACACATATGTTATAGGTCAGTGGAATAGAAGTGAGAGTCTAGGAATAAACCCTTCTTTATATAGTCATTTGGTTTCATCAGGGGTGCCGAATTAATTCAGTGAGGAGAAAATAGTCTTTTCAGCAAATGGTACTGGCACAAATGGATATCCACAATGCAGAAGAATGAATCTGGATCCTTGCTTCATACCATTCCCAAAAATAAACTCCACATGGATCAAAGACCAAAGACCAGATGGAAGAACATAAAGTTCTTAGAAGAAAATAGGTATAAACCTTCGTGACCTTGGATCAGGCAATGGTTTCTTAAATATTAGAAGTGCAGTAGGCAAGAGAAACAGGGAAACCTTACAGATCATCAAAATTAACATTATTCAAGAACACTGTCACATATGAGAACAAACCACAGAAGGGGAGATACTATTTGCAAATCATGTATTTGATAAATTACATTTGAAACATACAAAGAACTGCTAGAATTTAATATAAAAAGATAAAGAGCTCAGTGTAAAAATGGACAGAGGATTTCCGTAAACATTGTTATTTTGATGATATACAAGTAACACATAAAGATTTTGAACATCATTAGTCATTTTGGAAATGAGATACCACAGAACCACAATTAGATTTTTTTAAAAATCTTTTTGAGACAGGGTTTTGCTGTGCAGTTCAGGCTGGCCCTGAATTCATAGCAATCCTCCTGCCTCAGCCTCTGGAGTGCTAGAATTACAGGTGTGCCCCACCATGCCCAATAACAATTAAATTTTATACTCACAGAGATGGCTAAAATGAAAAAGATGGACAGTGACAAGTATCGATAAGCATGTGGAAGAATGAAGATCCTTATATACTGTTTATAAGAATGTAAAGTTGTATAACACTTAGAAAAAGTCTGGAAAGGACTGAAACCACTAAATACACAGTTACCGTACATTGAACAGTTCACGCCAGTTATGCACCCTTATGTCCACATAGCAGCATTATTTATAATAGCCCAAAAGTCAAACAGTTAAGCATCCATCAACTATGAATAAATAAAAAGTGGTATATCCATCCATACAGTGAAACATTACTCAGCTATAAGGAATGAAGTTTTCATACCTGCTCCAACATGGATGAACCTTGAAAACATGTTAAGTGAAAGAAGCCAGACAGTAAGCAACTGCATGTTGTGTGATTCTGTTTACATAAAATGTTCAGCATAGACTAATCCAGATGCAGAAAGTAGATTAATGATTGGATGGATCTGAAAATACCGCTGGGAACTGGAGAGCGACCACGAATGGTTGCAGTGATGGCAAACCTTTTAGAGCTTTCAGTGACACAGACAGCCCACTGTAGCACATGGGGCGTAGGTTCATCACCACTGGTCTAGGGGTTTCTTTTCAGGAAATAAAAGTATTCTAAATTATGGTATTGGCCATACAATTCTTTTAGTAAACTAACCCACTGAATTGTATACTTTCAGAGAGTCGAATGATACTGTAGTTTGGTTCAAAAGGCTATTAGGAAAAAAAAAATCAGTGTGGGTGAGGAATAGTCTATGGAAGGGAATGATTTTTGGGATTTTTCTTAGTGAAACATTTCTGCATGTTAAAGACCTGGCCAAGGAAAACCGTTTCTGGAGCAGAAATCCAGACCCTGGGAGTAAGGATATTTCTGTCAAAAAGGCATAATCCTTTAGAAGCACAAAAGAATTTAATTTCATTTAAGTACCATCAGCATTTTAATTTGGAGATTTGTCTAAACATCATTTAATTTATATAATGTGTTCCTTTGTAGATGAAGAAGATAAAGATAGTTTACAAGAACTTGCTGCAGAACAGAAATGCTTTGTGGAGCACATCCTTTGTACGAAGCCACTGCCATGCAGGTAAGGACTGTCTCCCTTGTACACACAGGTAACAGTTGTTCATTTCGGTAAGTCAGATACGTACATGTACGTGACACGTCATCCCTTAAAGTATCCAGTGCATCTGTTCATGAGAGACTTTCTTTTGTTCAGGGCCACTCCATGTACTATTTCCTGTGTCCCAGTCCCAAGCCTGGCTTGGCTCTTACTCATTTCTTACTGTAATGTCACTTCTTTAGAGAAGACTCCCTTGAGTCCCTAGCCAAATTAGGATTCTTCTGTTCTTGTTCTTGGTAATACATACTATAATTTATACTTGTGTTTGTTTAATGTCTTTTTTTTTTGGCACCAGGGATCGAACTCACAACTTCGCACCTGCCAGTCAGGCATTTAAGTCATTGAGCCAAACTCCCAGCCCTGGTTTTTTGAGGCAGGGTCACACTACGTAGCTCAGGCCGACCTCGCGCTCGCATTGTAGCCCAAGTCGGCCTTGAACTCACAACGCTCCTCCTACCTCAGCCTCCCGAGTGCTGGGATTAAAGGCGTGAGCCACCATGCCCGGCTTGTTTAATGTCTGTCACTACTGTAAGATACATACATGAGAACAGAGCTTATGTTTCTTAGTGTACATTGTTGGCCTCTTGTCTGTCTACTCTGTAACAGTGTAGCTACTCAGTAAATATATGATGAACAGAATGAAGGGGATTCCTTAGAATGATTCCCAGGTTTCTTGGGATAAGTAGATGTTGTACTAATCAGAAAAATGGTTATGAAAAGAGAAAGCACAAATTTGGTAAGACAAGATAATGAAGGCATCTAAGTTTTGTGTTGCCATAGGACAGCCGAGTGAAAGAGCCTAATAGACAGTTGGGTTTGTAAGTCTGGAGTTTAGTGATTCAGATAGGACATTAGGAATATAAGAATTGTCAGCATTGGAACCATGATTCTGGTGAAGGTTACCTACAAAGGGGCCTAGAATGAGCAGAGGAGACTTGAGAAAAGAGAAGTACACAACACCTATTTTATGCATGAGCAGTAAGCAGAGCAGAGGAACCCAGCCCAGGAAGGAAACTTGAGAAAAGGGCTGCCAGAGAAACTCCAGAACCTGGAAGGTAGGATGCTAAGGAAGAGGTGTTTTCAAGAGGCGACAGTGGGCAACAGCATCTTGAAAGCACAGCAAGACAGTGATGAGCAATAGAGCCAGATTTAGAATACAGAGAACCATAGGTAAAATACTTGTGAGGGAAGGAAAAAACAACAAACCATACCAGGTTGAAAGGTGAACAAGGAAATATGTCACTTTCAAAAAAACTAGTCTTGATCAGGAATGAAAACATAGATAGGAAAACTATAAAGCAAAACAAGGGTATGACAACATGGAAGCTGGAATAATGACTACCTCTGTTGGGGAGAGAAAGGCAGTGATCGAGGAGGGTCACCTAGGACGTCATAGGAGGCTACTGCAGTGTTGTGGTTCTTGACCTGGCTACTAGTTATGTAGTGTATGTGGATTTCACACTGATAATCAAAATTCTAGAGCCTTTCAGATCTCCCCTAACCCACTGCCTCCCCCGCAAAATGGTGCATTTGAGAAATAATGTTGACTACACCCAGAAGATTGTTGTTCTAAAGGTGAGAAAGAATAGATTAGGGGGAACTAGACATTGAGACACAATGAAATGCTCCAGGGAGCCATGATAAGGTTTTTTGTTTTGTTTTATTTTTTTAATAGAAAGCACATAAGCTGAGAGGAAATAGTGGGAAAGTTCTGCAACTACGCAGTTGACAGCACAGTCTCCAGAAGATGTAAAAGGAGTTTCCAGATTTTGTATTTGTGGTAATGGAGAATGACTGTGGTTCGTATACAGTTTTTAAGACAGCCTTGCTATGTAGTCCAGCCTGGCCTCGAACTCAGGGCAGCCCTCATACCTCAGCCTCCCAAGTGCTGGTATTACAGGTGTGTGCCACCATGCCTGGCTGCCATGTTTAATCCCCAGGCCACTCAGTTTTTATTACTGAAACATAACCTTGCTGAATTGCTCAGGCTAGGGCCAGGGATATAGCTCAGTGGCACAGCACCTGCCTGGCAAACACAAGGTCCTGAGTTCAATTTCTGGTACCAAACAAAACAAACAAAAAAACAATTACCCAGCCTGGGCTTAAACTTGCTACCCTCCTGCCTCAGCCTCCTAGAGTGCTGGGATTACACACATGTACCACCATACCTAGCTTCCAATTTCTTTAGTGAAGTAGGAAAAAGATGAGAGGGAGATGCATGCTATGCATACTAAATGAAGTCCTGTGATAGTTGTTGGGCTTCATTGAATGTACAGTCTGAAATAAGGTTCTGTTTGTTCAAGTTTCTGAGCACCGAGTCTTTGAGGCACCAAACTAAGAATACAAAGATACTGTAACTGAGCTTACATCTGAGCTAGGGAGAAAGACACAAATTGGGGACTTCAGTGTAACACGTAAACTGCTCAGATGATAGTAAGCTCCACAAGGCCATGGTTTCCTGAGTAATTTGGTAAATGGCTTCTAGATTGCCAGGTGGTAACTTGCTTCATACAGATGAGGAGAAACGTGTTACAGGTCTCACGTCCACACTTTTGAAGTTACTCTCCTGATAGATAGCGTGTCCTGAGCACCTGCCTGCCCAGGCCTGGACAGGCCACAGATCTGCCATGCCTTTGCTTTCGGTGTGATTGCGTTTGCTACTTTATGACTTATCTATTTTTCTGCAGGCAGCCAGCTCCAATTCAAGGATTTTGGATTGTTCCTGATATTCTGGGGCCCACGATGATCTGTATTACAAGTACTTATGAATGTCTCATAAGGCCTTTATTGTATGTCTTATTTTATATTTTTCCATATATTTCTCTTTAATATTGCAAAATCTAAACTGCAGAAATGTCCTCAGGAACTTGTCTGAAACTATCCCTGTAGTGTTTATGCTTTGGTTTCTGACATAAGGGCTGGATGGCTAAACATTTTGGTTTTCCTTACTATTTCTAAATTTTATTTTAGGCATACTAGCTGAAGTCTCTGTCACATACCTGAGAATCAGGTTTTCTTTAAAGTATGGGGCAGGAGACAAAAATACTTAACTCCATCATATATAAAGTAGATTTAATGATTATCAAGTTCTAACTCTGCACCAGGCTGAAAAGTGAGTCATTTTCCTGCCTTGCTGCTGGTGTCAGCAGGTCAGTCCTTAAGAAAAACACTTTAAAAAAAGCTCTGTTACCCCATCCTGGAGGAAAGGAAGCAAGGCTCGAGAGTTTACCAAGTGCTGGACTTGCAGGTAACAGCATATGGCTGTAGGGCTGACTGGTTCCAAAGTCCACATTCACACTCTTCCTTTTTGACAGCTTCACAGGGACATCAGAGAGGACTGTAAACTTTGGTTAAAAGTTGATGTATAGGTAAACTCACAATCCTCATTCCACTGAAGTGTTTTCCTTTTCAAGCAGCCCTGGGAGGTCATTCTGAGTTTGATGAATGTAGGAATGAGAGTAAAGACCAAAAATCATCAGGTTGTCAAACACTAGACCCAAATCAGTTCATAGCCTGTATTTCTATACACTGACATAAGTATAAAATACTGCATTACTTCACCATCCTTAGAAGGTGTTCTGCTGTTTAAAGATTGATCAGTTATAATATGTGGAAAAGAAAGGATTCAAATATGAATTTCGTGTTCCTTATTCTGAAATACGAAAACTCTAGCAAGGCTAAATAAAAGTACAGCAGTACCTCAGTTCATGAACATAATTCTTTCCATGATTCTGGTCACAGAATTCATCCCAAGTTCAGTTGCAGCCAAAATTGTAAAAAGAATTAAGCTGTTGAACCGAGGTACCACTGTAATAAAATCACAGGAAAATAATTGCCATTGCCTTAGCATAGTATTAAGTCGTACTTAAAAAAAAAAAGTTCATACTAGCTTTAGTTAACTAAAATCTAGTCACACTAGTTGGGTATAAAAGATACAAATCTTAAAGGGAAAAATGCCATCATCTGGATACCTTCAAATAACAGGTTTTTGCCAGTTCCCTAAAATACAAGTTGTTTGTGTTATTGGTCTAACAGACTCTTCCAACTTTGAACTGTTGCCTTAAATGTAAGTTGCTTTATCAGGATGCCAAAGTTTACACTTTTTTCAAGTTCTTTTTTAAATTGCAGTTTAAAGTACAAATACTTGCCTGTGATTTTTATTACAGTGGTACTTCAGTTCAAGAACTTAATTTTCTCTACAGTTCTGGTTGCAAAATATTTGCATGTGAGTGGAAGTGATTTATAGAAATCAAATTATATAGAATTAGGTATGTTATATGGTACTTATCTGGCTTACTGATTTTTTATTTATTTATTTATTTATTTATTTATTTATTTATTTATTTATTGTGGCACTGGGGATTGAACTCACAACCTTGCACCTGCCACGCAGGCAGGCAGTTAAACCACTGAGCCAAACTCCCAGCTTTAGTTTTTTGAGGCAGGGTCGCACTGTGTAGCTCAGGCCGGCCTTGCACTTGCATTGTAGCCCAAGCCAGCCTCGAACTCACAATGCTTCTCCTACCTCAGCCTCCCGAGTGCTGGGATTAAAGGCGTGTGCCACCATGCCCAGTTACTGATTTTGACCAAACCTGAACTATACCTAAGAAAGGTGTATTCTATTTGTGTTAGTGGCTCTGGCTTATAAATGGGCTCTCCAGTCCTCTGTTAAAAGGGTCCATTATGGACTTATGTTTTTATGCTGCTGTGATCATTTCAAAAAGAATTTGGAGTGACACAGTCTAAAATGCTTTGACAAATGGCATCACCAGTAGGCCAAAGATAACAATAAGGTAAGGTGACCTTTTTGCCGTAGAAAATACGCATTCTTATACAAAAGTATACCGCTGGGTGTGGTAGCAAAAACCTGTAATCCTAGCACTCAGGAGGATCGCTATGAGTTCAAGGCCAGCCTGGGCTACATAATTGAGTTCAAGGTCATTGTTAACTACATAGTGAAACCCTGTCTCCAAAAAAAACCAGAACAAAAAATTTAAAAAATGAGTATTGCTTAGTTTCTTAGGTCTTAAGAGTTGTGGATAAATGTGGTTTCTGCTTCCCTCTAATAGAGTAACTCCCTGATGCACTTACCTGTTTATGTTACAGAAGTACAGTCCACCCAGCATCTCCTCCTCTGCTTTGTACCCAAGACGATGTTGAAGTTGCGGAGTCTCCTCTCCGTATTCTGGCCGAAACCCCTGATTCCTTTGAAAAGCATATTAGAAGCATTTTGCAACGTAGCACTGCCAATCCAGCATTTCTGAAGTATGGGACCTTGGGCGTATAGGTTTCATAGTTCTCTTTTCTTTTCAAATTACTGTTCACCCCTTGTGTCCTCAGTTGTTTCATATACTTTTTACTATGGTAAAGTTGCAAGAGACAGAGGAGATAGCTGATAACCTCGGGAGAGAAGAACTGGCACCTAAGAATGAGTACAGTGTTAAGAAGAAGAGGGGAAGCAACTGTGATTTGAGTCTATTTTGTTTTATTTGGCTAAGGAAAATGATAGAAACTTTGTTTTTAAGGTCATCCGAAAAGGATTTGGCGCCTCCTCCTGAAGAATGTCTTCAACTCATCAGCAGAGCCACCCAGGTGTTCAGAGAACAGTACATTCTTAAGCAGGACCTGGCAAAGGAGGAGATTCAGAGAAGGTACAATGTCCTCTGTTCATAAACCGTTAGTCCCTGGCTGTCAGCTTGTGCTGTATATAATAGCCTAGACCTGTTCTAACTGAACTTTTTTTTTTCTTCTTAAAGGGTTAAATTACTATGTGACCAAAAAAAGAAACAACTAGATGATCTCAATTACTGTAGAGAAGAGAGGTAAGTAACCTATCAAGATTAGGGAGAAATAGGTAAGACTGAGAATGCATCTCATATTAGATACTGCACCACATCTTTTAGCTTATACATCAGGGTGAACCCCACGAGTCTCTTTTTCTTTATGCCATCAGGAAAAGTCTACGGGAAATGGCTGAGCGCTTAGCTGACAAGTATGAAGAAGCCAAGGAAAAACAAGAAGATATCATGAACAGGTGTGTGGGCTGAGTAACCCTGGGTTCCCTACTAAGGTATTAATAACAATGTTATTAAGTATCTGGGTACTAGCAGCGTTCTTAAGAAAATAGACCTTAGCATGGCTGATCAACCTACAGAATTCAGTGACCCTACTTCTGCTCTGAAAGGTGTGTCAGAGAAGATACAGTGTTGTCCCCTAACCCAGCTATGCGGACCTCCTTCCCAGACGCTGAATTCACGAATTAGACCCTTTATGATTTCTCCTAGTCAGAGACCTTAAGCTGAGATGTCTGCTTACCTTTTTACAGGATGAAAAAAGTACTTCACAGTTTTCACTCTCAGCTTCCAGTTCTCTCTGACAGTGAGAGAGACATGAAGAAAGAATTACAGCTGATCCCTGATCAACTTCGACATTTGGGCAATGCCATCAAACAGGTAGGAATAAATATAAAAACCCGTCCTTGTGTTTTGTCAGAGTCTTGCTTTGTAGTTCAGGTGGCCTCAAACGTGCAGTGATCCTCATGCCTCAGCCTCCCAAGTGCTGGGGTCACAGGCATGTGCCACCACACTCAGCAAATCTGTCCTTCTTGAAAGTGAAACACTTGTATTGTAGAAAACAATCATAGAACGTGATTTTATAAAATGTAAAAAGTATACTATAAAAATGTAAACCACAGCCAAAATATCTGTGTTCTCTTTGATACTCAAGGTTACGATGAAAAAAGACTATCAGCAGCAAAAGATGGAAAAGGTGCTGAGTCCTCAAAAACCCACCATTATCCTCAGCGCCTACCAGCGAAAGTGCATCCAGTCTGTCCTCAAGGAGGAGTAAGTACCTGGTTCCAGGCAGCTACAATTGGGAGATAAGTTGTTCTTTTGCAGCATAGCAAAATCAGCCTCTCCCTGGCCAAATAAACTTTGGTCTTGGCATCTATAGAATAAATAGATGGGGATTTAAGAAACAAGGATGGTGCTGGGCATAGTGGCAAACGCCTATAATCCCAGCACTTGGTATGCTGAGACGGGAGGGTTGTTCTAAGTTTGAGGCCAGCCTGGGTTACACAGCAAGACCCTGTCTCAAAAAAGGCGGGGGAGCGGGGATGGAAAATGATGGCTTTCCTGTAATATAATTTAGTTGTGATCAAAAGTATTTCCCAGTGAGAATGTTCAAAAATGTTTCTTGGAGCTAGGGATGCACAATGATAGAGCAACTTACCTAGCAGACATGAAGGCATGGATTCAATCCTTGCCACACAAAGGAAGAAAATTTAATAGTTGAGCCACTATTAACTAAATACTGAACTATCATTGCCATCCATCAGAAACCTTCAGCTATTACAGTGCTGTCTTGATTCATGGACTTAATTCTTCCCATGATTCTGGTCACAGTTCATTCCACAAACCAAGGTACCACTGTAATTTTAGCAAAGCTGTTTTTAGATATTTCAACATTAACTAGTTTAAGTTTGTAAGACTCCCTATTGGCTTACTCATTCATTTCTAAAAGTGAGTGACTTTATGATTTTACAGGGGTGAACACATAAGAGAAATGGTGAAGCAAATCAATGATATCCGAAATCATGTAAACTTCTGATACCACCAAGGAGAGTCACACCTGAATTTAAAACAACAGAAGGTTTAAACCCGTACTGTAAAATAAACAGGTAGCCCTGTCTAATTTATAGAGACATTTTGGATGAACTCTGTGTGTTGTCCATTTTTAATATGTTTTATAAGTATTGAATAAATGCTTTTACTTAAAAATTGGAATGTACTTTATAACAAATCTACATGGCTTCAGCAAGGGCTTAGAATTTTAAAAAATCCTAAGACACAAGTGTTTAGCTGCGTAGTGCCGAAGTTCCATAACCCTACTGAGTTTTCTCCATAGTTGAACCATAAGAGCTATGTTTTAGAGAAGCAGTGTCATAAATGTGACTGCAAAGGGGGTCAAAATCCTAGGGCTCAAAAGAAGAGGCCACACGGTCTACTCATTCAGCTGCAGCTTTTTAAATTTGAACTTTTTTTTTTTTTTTTTTTTTTTTGGTCTTTTTGAGACAGTCTCATTATGCAGTTCAGGCTGGCCTTGAGCTCACTTTGTAGCCCAGTCTGGTCTCAAACTTGCCGCAATCCTCCTGCCTCAGCCTCCCGAGTGCTGGGATTGCAGGTGTGTGCCATCACAGCTAGTTTCAACACTTTCTCAAAAATACACCTTTAGTAAAGTTTCAAGTTGTACCTCTGATCTGCTCAGAGTGGAGCTCAAGAACAACAAATACAAGCCAGGCAGGCGTGGTAGCACACGCCTTTAATCCCAGCACTCGGGAGGCTGAGGTAGGAGGAGTGTTGTGAGTTTGAGGCCGGCTTGGGCTACAACGCGAGCCCAAGGCCAGCCTGAGCTACATAGTGCGACCCTGCCTCAAAAAAACAGGACTGGGAGTTTGGCTCAGGGGCTTAAACGCCTGCCCTGGCAGGTGCAAGATTGTGACTTCAATCCCCGGTACCGCAAAACAAAACAAAACAAAACAAAAAAAACCAACAAATACAAAAGGCCACTGCTGGTTCACTCCTCATACATTCAGGGCTGCGTGGCCATGCTCTTTGTCTATTGAGTGAGTATGAGGTTCACATTTTGGCACCTTAAACGGAGAAAGAAACAGCCTAGTATGCAGTATGTGATTTTGTCCTCAACTTCCAGTTCTGAAAGGTAATACCGTATCTGCCTAGAAACGGCTGAATGACTGCCAATTAAAAGCCACAGGTAAGGTGCATTATAGCTAAAAGGTAAATCAGATTAAGCCATTTAAAAGAAAAAATATACACAGTGAAGCACAGGAACACTTGTGAAACCCAACTGATCTATTGTCTAGAAGGGATAAATCTCACCTTCTAAATCAGGTCCCACTTAGGCAAAAAGCCCAGTTTAAAGACTTATTTCCAACTGCATAGTGTCACAGCTGCATACTAGAAATTGTTAAGTAAAATCTAGTGTCTCAATTTGAGTTGTTCTAAGATAGTTTCCTCAACTGAGCAGATTCTGATAGTTTGCCTCTGCCACAGTACAGTTCATAAACAGTTCCCTAATCATCATGTATTTATTGTCCCAGTTCCCATCTGAAGAAAAATATCTATAAGGTTTTCAGTCTTAGCAGAACAGGTCACTGGAAGGACAGTACAGAGAAATTATAAAGTACTCATTTACACTGCTGATTTTAATAATCTGAAACAAACTAGCTTGGGGCCGACCTAAGGGACTAGTCTATATAATTTAAATAGTCACATTTTTTACTAAAATTGCCTGTAACTTGATGATATGTTTCATTTAAACCACGTGGCAGTTTATACAAAGAACTTTATAGGATGAGATATTGTAGTCTTTATTTCTCCTATAGAATAAAGTATTTTTAGGGTAACTCCATAATGAATGAATTTATAACAGAATGATTCACTTAAGCTAATAGTGGCTTCAAGTGAACCAAAAAATCTACTTAATTCACTGATTCCCATAAGATTCCTACTGTTGTACAACACCAATCACAAAAAATACTGAAGACATTTTTTTACTTTTGAATCACCTATGTAATAGATTCCACAGTATAGCCTTCCCCTGGCTACTCTTGGGGTAGCATGCAAACCCCAGACATAAATCCATTCTTTGTGCTTCCTGTACTTCGTAAAGCTATGACGAAGACAACCTGTTCCACTGAGGCTTTTTCCACACAGAAATGTCACATCTTGGAAAATGACAAAGCAGGTTTCCAAACTGATTAATGTAAGTGGCTTTTCCCTAACTTCATTGTAAGCATTGTTACTTTACACTCCAGGTCTAAACTGTAAAAGAAAAACACAATTTGTCAACTCTTATTAGCATGACTCTGTAGCTGACATTTAAACAGCACACAAGCTCACTGATTCAAACTGAAAATAAGATTTATAAATGCATACTAGATGTTGTCAGACATAGCTTGTTTTATTAATTTTTTTCACTGATCCAATAACTAAATTAAAACACTTCAAAAGAGTTGATGGTGCCAGTTCTGCTTTATCCTGGTACCTATGGGCCCATGAAGATCATCCAGGTATGCAGAAAGAAAAGTGCTTCCAAACAATGTCTTGTGCTTTTCCTTTAAATTCCACTTCCAATAATATATAGCCTCAGCCAAGTTTTCAAGTCCTAATTCTGTTCTTGAGTTGCTTTTGTTTGCCACAGTCTCATGGTTCTCAGCAAAGCTTCAGTAGCTTTTAAGGTCCTCCAGTATTAAGATTCAATGGTGAAAAGAAGGAAAATGCACTGAGCAAAGGAAATACAGTCTGGAGCCAATGGCCTGCTCTCATCTCACACTTCATATTTTAATATAAAATAGTCATACAGCATACTACATCTGTCTGCTAGCTGGACACTGTTACTGAAGAGTTCTAGACAACAGAAACACCTCTCTCCCAATATCTATAAACAGGAAGTTAATTCCAAACACTATTGGGACGTTCCTTTAGGGTAGGGAAATGTGTTCCAAAATCTATGCTGGAGAAAGCAAGCTAAGGAGATAGCACTTTTTTTCTATCACCAAACCTGATCCCAGATCTGCTGGAATGAAGCCCGGAGTCCGTTAGTGTTCCTGTTGGAGAGGTCTATTGGCTGCAGTCACTCTGGCTATTGGTTGTTCCTGTGCTGCACAGTCTTCTCCCACTAGAAATAAGCATTTCTCCAGTCTTCTTTTTGTTGCGACTTCTTCAGTTAAGAGTTAAATAATAATTAATGTTGTTCTAAAGATGAGTTAAAAACCCCAAGTGCAGGCTAGACTCCTGCTATCAGAGGGTCATGTCTCAGGTAGCTGGTTAATGTCTGTCAGTTTGGTATCATTCAGAATTGCCCGGATTCTCTCCAAGGAGTCTGCTTGCCGAATTCGCTCTAATTGCACCTGGAGAAACAATGGTGAGATAAGTACAGGTGGTCCCTGCCTAGATGCCCTCGACTTTGACTGGGTTAGCTGAATTAAAAAACAAGTCACCGAAGCTGCCACTTAACAGACTAACATTGTGAGGTGTAGGTGCTAGGATCATGGGGACAAATGAGACTTTACTCTTAACCCTGGGGAAGCCAGTTTATTTGGGGGAAAAACAAGCTGAGGAGAGTTTAGCACAACCTACTCAATTTCACTGTGGGCATTCACAGAGTGCTAAGGGAGTGTAGTGGAGGAGGCGCTGTGGTCCAGCTCAGGAACCTAGAAAGGGGCTCCATGCAGGGGACAAACCTCAGCTGGGCCTCCTCAAGGGGAGGAGATAAGGAAGCTTACCAGGGGGAACACCATGCTGCGCACAGGGAACCACAAGTACTTAACATTGTAACATTAAGGAGGCAAAATTGGCAAGGTATAAGGAAAAGAGAAAGGGAGCCAAATCTGGAGAGCACACCAGATTTCTAGCCTCAATGATGGGCAGACACTTCAAGTATCTGTAAAAGCAGCCACAGTAACCTACACCTCCAGCTGTTTTAACGCTGGAGGTTAAATGAGGAGTGGCAATTTTCCCTCAGTGCAGCAGTGGTTCCCCAAATGCCTCACCTGGGGCCAGGGATTTAACTCAGTGGCACAAGCACCTGCCTGGCAAGCTCGAGGTCATGAGTTCCATCCCCAGCACCAAAAAAAAAAAAAAAAAAAAAAAAGATGTTTAGATGGGCGTGGTGGCGCATTCCTATAATCCCAGCACTCAGGAGGCTGAGGCAAGAGAATCATTGTAAGTTTGAGAGCAGCCTGTGCTACAAAGTGAGCCTAAGGCCAGCCTGAACCACACAATGAGACCCTGTCTCAAAGATGAAACAAAACAAAACTAAATGCCTCACCTGTAGCGTCTGAGAAAGCTTTACGAAATCTCTCTGGACTTGTTCACTGACATCTAATTCTGTCTGTAATCTCTGAGCTTTGTTCTTCTCTTCAAACATCAGTTGTTCAGCAGCAACCTAACAATAAAAAATATTTGAGTGAGGGGCCAGGAATATAGCTCAGTGGCACAGCACCTGCCTGAAAGCACAAGGTTGTGAGTTCAATTTCCAATACAAAAAAAAAAAAAAATTGAGGATTCATGCCAAAGAGCTAAAGGTCACAATTACTCAGGACCTCTAGGAACTTTAGTTACCTATTACTAGAATGAAAAGGTGGGTAACCATCATATTTCCATATCCACTAATCTCTTTTTCTGTAGAGCAAGGGTGCAAGTTGGCTAGTCTACTTGTTCTAGGTTATAAAGTAATCTGGGTATGAAAGCCAGAATAAGAAATGGAATTAAGTGCTGTGCCCTGACCCCTGCAGCTAGTGACAATGACTGGTCAAAAGCACAGCTGCTAAGATCAGTAGCTGTCACAGCAAAAGGCACAGAAACATGGGAGATTTGGTTTGACAATAGATCCACTGGGAAAATTCTCCACAAATAGTCCCAGACACCCCCCAGCCACCTCCAATTTTCCTTACAGAAAAAAAGACTAGCAGAATGTGTGGGAACCATTCTAAAAACAAGAGGCTGTTGAACAATATCAACACAGTGTTTTCACACTTAAACGTGTGACCACACAGTTCACTAAGACCATGTCTCGGCATCTTTTCCCCATAACGACATGCACTTTTATTTTAACTGGACTAATCAAACTTTGGGCAATAAATCTTATTTATCATTTCATGTATCAGTCAAATGGAATGACATTTTCAATGCAGTGTTTCTAACTGGACATAGGTAAACTTGGATCAGTGGCCCTCACAGCCTATAAACTAAAGGCAACAAGGCAGAGGCCCAGCCCTGCAGAGCTGGCAGAGTGAAGATTTAATCCAGCTCTTACTGAGATCATTCTCTTTCTGCAACCTGATACTCTTGCCAACTTTCAGAAGATGATAACATTTCAAAACAGAAATGTTAGTTTTTTAAACATGTAAGATGTGATCCTACAATCTTAAACTTGGTTTTTTTAAATTAATTAACAAAAATATCACCTTAGCAGCAGTCTCTTTCTTTAACTGTTCTTCCAAATTGATCTTTATTTCCAGAAGACTCTCAAGCTGCTGAGACTTCTCTCTTAATGTTGACTCCAACTGTGAAATTAAAAAAGAAACTTGTGGAAACCCCTGTAGGCTATCACATGCTGCTCAGAGAATCCTGCAGTCTAGAGAACTATGCTGACTCTCAGGTCCTCCTCCCATATCCTCAGAGGCCTTGCACTTGGCTAGACTTGGGAAGCTTCCCTCACCCTGTAACATCTGTAGATTGTTTTTCCAGACTTAGTCTTTCATTATCCAATGGAGATGGAGAAGTCATGAGACAACGACATGTAAATAATTAGGGTACAGGAACATGAAGGAAGTAGCATTTAATTCTGCCAGAAAAGTTGGGAAGTGTTTCCTAAGAGATGATATTTGACTCTTAAATGATGAAAATTTTTATAGGGAAAGGAAAAGGACAGTGAAGGGGAGAAGGTAGAGATAAATAAAAAAGAGCAAGTGGATGGCATGCATAAAGAAAGTATTCAGGAATGACACTGAGTTCTTAACTGCAGCAAGGCCAGGGGCCCAAGAGGCTGAGGCTAGAAAAAAGTGTGACGTAAAGAGATCTCTGGCTAAGAAATACTGACTTGCTCCTATTGATGAAAGGTATCAATGGTAGGTTTTTCACCATACTTGAATAGAGTCAAGCTTACAATTTTTAAAGATCACCTTGGTTCCAAAATGGAGATGAATTGGAAAGGGTTAAACTTTGGAGACAGGGAAACAGGTTAGGCTGTTAGAGTAGGCTGGATGAGACAGGAAATGGCAGTGGAACACAAGGCTGAAACATCTGCATATCTGAGCATTGGTCACTTTTTCGTGGTGCTGAGGACGGAATCCAGGGCCTACACACACTAGGCAAGCACTGTACCGAGCCCTGATCAGTGGTCCTCTCTGCAGTGCAACCCGTGTAGCAGAGTGGAGGCGCAGGCAGATTTCACTGGGTGAGGAGTGCCTGGGAGGCCCTGGGTTTAATCCCCAGCACCACAAAAACTTAACTCTTGGCAGTATACTGAATAAGACTGGTGACTTGACAGAGAAACACAATCCAAAGAGAAACTTTTTTTTCCTGTTAATGGGAGACACCTGAACATGTTTGTGCATAATAGGAAAGAGGTAGCAATTCAAAGCTCAACTCAGAAAGAGTAGCTGGAAAAGATGGAAGGGATGAGAAACAGGTTGTTTTTTCTCAAGAAGCAATAAAGAGAAGGCCAGAAATAAAAGTAGGAGCACGTGTAACTGAGGAGCACAGGAGCTAAAGGTGAACCCATGTGAAGACCTGAAGAGCAAGGTCGTCGTCTGTTGAAAATGAGTGGGTTGAGGTGACAATGACTAAATCAAACAGCCATCATGACGGACAGGACACATTCAGGACAAATGAAAGACTTCAGGAGGGAGCACTGAAGGCCTGTTTGACAACATGAGCATTCAAAGTGCCACCAATTCTGGTGTCATCAGCAGTTTGGGACACCAGACCTAATCCAGGGGTGGGTAGTAGTCAAGGGAGTTAGCAGAAGTCTGTGGAGACAGCAGACTTAGGCGTGTGGGTGAAAGACCAGCTGAAACAGAAAGCTACATCAGATACAGCCAGCTTAGAAATAAAGAGCTCAACACTATGCAAAGTGGCTGAAACCAGGAGAGAGGGAGAAGTTTAGAGAACTGAAAGTCTGAAGGAGACACAGAGATGGGCCTGAAGGAATAAGAGCTAGAAGGGTGGAGACTGGTCAAGGAATGTGAGGCTCGAGTGAAATATTAAATGGTAGAAAGTGCAGCCAGGAGTCTGGAGAGAAAGGCAGAGTGGAAGTGAAGGTTTTGAGTCAAGGAATGATGAGGCCAGGGAGCTAAATAAAGTTGTCTAGAGGTGCTACCTAGCAGAGGACCCTGATCCACCTAGAAGACATCATGCCCTGTCCGCAGAAGTTTCTGTGTGTATTTCCACTCTAGCTTTAAGCATGCGTCATGTCATTACCATCCCTTGCCTGTTTCCCACTACACTGGAAACTCGAGTCCACAGCTGCATCTCTGTCTTCGCCTAACGTCCTCCAGTCACCACATGGCCTGATATATGGCAGACGCTAATAAATGTTCTCCCTACACAGAAGTTTCTTAAAGGAAGGACTGTGCCTCAATTATCTTTTATTCCTTGGTTCTAGCAGAGCAGGATTCAATAAGCAACTACTAGTCGCTGATAGAATTAATTTTAAACTTGTGACTTACCTGTCCTTTTTCTACTTTTATTCTTTCTAATTCAGCTTTTAGACTAGAAATGGAAGCTAGGAAAAAGGGAGAAGCATTAGTGATCATTTATTATTTCACAATAAAAATTTCTTTTTAAATACCCCAAAAGATTTAACATGAGGAGGAAAATTAAACCCAACCAACCAGCATCATAATCAAGCTCAGGTAAAGGCAGTGTCCACACAAATAGACACTGTGTCATAAACTGCCTCTATACGAACAATCTACATCTCACTCTGTCAGGGAAAAAGATACTCCTGTTAACAGCAAAGTATTCTGCAAAGACCTTGGTGGTCTAGTCTGTGTTACTGAGTTAGTTTCCCATCTCTTCGTAACTGCTTCAGAAAAATCAAAAGAGCTTTTTAAAAGGACAATGAAGTTGTTTCTTTTTGATTTTTTAAACTCCCAGTTACCGCATATGTCACAATATCTGGAAAAGTGAGCTGAGAGTTCTTCTTACACTTTTTTGTTTTCCACATCCCATGACCATGTAGTATTACTTCTGACAATCAGAACAGTTTTACTCGTTAACTCTAATTCTAAACCACATCACTTATCTTCACCTATTTCCTCCTTGCAGTTTTCTATTTCTAGTTGCAGAGTTTCTTCAAGGTTTTCTTTTAAACACTGTTCTGCTTGAATCTGTTCTTTTAGGAAAAGTATTTCAGCCTTCAGCTTCTCTTCCATGTGGTCTGCTGCTATCCTTACATGAATGATGTTCTCACGGTATTTTAACACCAACTCCCGGAGCACCTGGATTCAAGAAACAAACGGTTATTGGATTTACAAAGGTGGAAAGTAATGAAAAAAAAAAAAAAAAAAACTAAAGATTTTCTATAACCAAAATTTCAGATGCTGTTATAAATAGTTTAAAATTAAGACTCTAAAGAAATAATGAAGTAAAGAATAAACTAATAGAATCTTTTAAATTAAGATTTCGAATTTTAACCCACATGGTGCTTCAAAGGTACATGTCAAGTCACGTTAACATTCAGAAACAAGACAATTCCAGGCAAAAATATGTACTGTGAACTATATCTTTTCTCTCAAAATTGTTTCATAAAAAAGGTTAAATGACTTATAATACAAGATTCACTACAAATAACAGCTTAACTGAAGACAAGACAACCTTAGGAGTAAATATCAATTTCTAAGAAAATAAATGTACTTATTTACCAATTCGTTAAAACACTTACTGAACATTTATCATAGGCAAAGTACTATGTTAGGCCAGAAGTTAAGTTAAAGTAAAAGTCAGTATTCTTAGATACCTGTTTAAATCTAAGAATAAAAAGTCTCCAGAAAACACAACAGAGGAATCTTTCTTGCCAAAATACGAAAGACTAATAGAGGCAGAAAGTGGTAGTATAGTGATTGCAAACTGATGGCAAAAGCACACAGATTCTCAATTCTTTCCTTTTGATCAAAATAAAAACAGTAATCTGAATATCTACACAGGGAAAAAGAATGAGGTCCAAATTGTAGAGGCTGAATCTGTAGGACAGGATTAAGGGAAACATTTACAAAACTATAAATTTATGTAATGTTTGATTTTTAAATATTTTTTAACATTTCAAAAAAAAGAACAAAGGACCTTACAAGTAACATTTTTTCCATTTTGTTTTGAAAATTACTCTTAAGAAATCTCATATCTGGCTGTAACCAAGGATACCTGGGAGGCCAAGGCAGGAGGATTCCAAATTCTAGATTAGCCTAAGCAATTTACCAAGACTGTTTCAAAAGGAACCTAATTTAAAAAGGGCCTCTGGGCATGGTGGTATACACCTATAATCCCAGCACTCAGGAGTCTGAGGCCAGTCTGGGCTACAAAGCGAGTTCAAAACCAGCCTGAACAGCATAGTGAAACTCTGTCTCAAAAAGACAAAAAAATAAATAAAAAGGGCTGGAGATGTAGCCCAGTGGTAGAACACTTGCATAGCATGCAGGAGGCCCTGAGTTCAGTCCCCATTAACCTCCCTCAAAAAAAAAAAAAAAAACAGAGGAGGAAAAAACTCATCCTGGCTTATATGATATATTTAGCCAGGGGAAGGGAAGGCAGGGTCTCACCATATAGGCCAGGTTATCTTCAAACTCAATCTTCCTGCCTCAGCCTCCCAAGTGCTGAAATTACAAGCATGTGACATCACACCTTACTAAGATATTTTTATTTGCTGAAAGACTCAGAAATACATGAGCATAAAGTCTGGATAAGGGAGATGTTCTGAATTTCTTCAGGTAAGTGGTTTTAGAGCCCCGATTCACCCAACTACAGAAGAATATACTGATGGCAGATGTGATACAACTCCTAAGTACCAGGTGCAAAAACAAAGACAGTACCACAAGGAGTCGACTCAGTGATCCTAACAAATACTTAACTTATGGCATACTCTCAACTTGATCCAGCATGAGTAACACAAAAAAACTTCAACTTAGTAAAGGATTCTTTGGTACTGGGAATTGAACTCCCAACCTCACGCTTGCCAGGCAAGGTAAAGGAATCTTATTCATGACACCAAAAGTATAAGCAACAGAAGAAAAAATAGGTTAAGTGTGCTTCACAAAACTCAAAAACTTTTGTTCTTTAAAGGATAACATTAAGGAAACAAGATAATCCACAGAATGAGAAAAAAATCTGCAAATCATATATTTGATGTAAGATCTATACTCAGCCAATATAAATAGAACAATTATAGCTCAGTAACAAAAAGGTAACCCAATTTAAAAATGAGCAAGAGATTTGAGTAAACATTTCTCCAGGCAAGATATACAGTCAATTAGCACCTAAAAAATGCTCAATACCACTGGCAATTTAGGAAAATGCAAATCAAAATCACAATGAGATACCACTTCAAATTCACTAGCAAGGCTATAATCAAAAAGGAAATACCAACAAATATTGGCAAGTATATGAAGAAATTCAAGCCCTTACACACTGCTGGTGGAAGGACAAAAGGGCGCTATGCTACTGTTTTAGAAAAAGTTTAACAGTTCCACAACAATTTAAATAGTTTTCACATGACCCAGTGTATACTCATTATAACCCTCAAGTGTAGAAAAAATCCATTAATGGATGAATAAATAAAATATCCATACAATGGAGTATTTTCCATCTATAGCAAGCAATAAAGTGTTAATATTTGCTACAACATGAATGTATCCCAAAAACACGCTAAATGAAATATGCCAGTCACAAAAGACCACAAATTACATGATTTCATTCACGTAAAAGTCCAGAACAGGAAAACCTATAGGGATAGAAATAGATTAGTAGTTGGTCGTGGTTGGGAGCAAGGAAAACTAGGAGTGGTAGCTAAACTAAAGGGTAAGGGGTTCCTCTCTGAGGTGATCAAAATGTCCCAAAATGTATTGTGGTAGTGTTTGCATTTATCTGTGAATATTCTTTAAAAAAAAGAAAGGTTGCATTGTTTAGTAGTATAAACTATATCTCAATAAAACTGCTTAAAAAATAACTTACATTTCTGATCATGTGAAAAATACATTACCTCTATAGTATCTGGAAGGATGAAATCTTCCGCTTGCTGTAATGATACGTGCAAACTATGTTTTCCTTGGAGACTGTCATTATCCTTCTGTAACCGCATCAACTCTTCTGAAACCTGTTCCCGTGACTGCATCAGCACTGCCTGAAATAGAAAAAGATACTAATCGCAGCCAGAAAAGTAAATCTAGTCTTATGATGGCTACACCAGAAAAAGGCCAAACCAAAAAACGTTCGAGAATGGAAGGGTAAATAATAAAGTTCTGCAAGACTTAGAAAAGGAGCTCAGAAATGTTTTGATTTGCAACTTTTACACATATCCAATAGAAGACAAGCAATAGGACAAGCATCTGTGCTCATTTTCCATTGTTTCTATCATCAGCTAAAAATAATGAACCCCTCCACTCTCTGGCCTACAGAAGCACTAGGATCTCTCTAGTTTAGTGGAAGTGGCCAACATAATCAAGACTTATATCAAACAGAGCATGTAAATCCAGACAGTTTCAATGTTTTCATGGCATGCATTCAAGAGGAAGTAAGGAGAGACAAAAAGTAGTGTCTTCATCTTCCATTATATATTTTACTCTAGTAAGTCTGCTGTTAATAAAAATAATCACATAGCCATTCTGAAATTACCTTGTCTCTACCAAGTAATCACACTTAACATAAAAAATAATGGAATCACCCAACATTATTGCCTCATGACGTTACTAACTTCTTACTAATCACTTCATCAACATAGTATTGCTGCCAAAATGTCTGACCTGGATTAAATGAGAAAATAATCAGACAAACACATCTGCAAGACAATTAATCCAAAACATTCTACAAGGCAACTGATCTGGACTACAAAATGTTAACGTCACAGGGGTTGGGGTGTTGTACTAGATTAAAGGTGACAACACGGCATGATGACAAAATGCAATATGTGATCCTTCATTGGTTCCTGGGTCAAAAATTTTACAAAATCTATATAACTATCACTAAGAAATAATTAAGAAATTTTTGGATAACTGCTTAAATTGTAAAGATGTGGCAAGAGTCTGTGGTCACGTAAAACAAGTCTTTTGTTCCTAGGAGATACATACTAAGATATTTAGGAGTAGCACGTCTACAACTTAATTCAAATAATTTCGAATAGCAGATACATAAACCAAAATATACAAATGTACAGAGATAATAATACCTCCATACAAATTAGTGCAAATGGAAGTGCACTAATGTAGCAAAATCCCAACAATTGCTGTATCAAAGTGAAGGTCTTTCAAGCGCTGATTTCATAAACTTTTCTACAAACCTGAAAGTTTTCAAAATAAAAAGGGGAAAATATTAAGATTTCCAATTCCTACCATAGTCATTCTACAGGAGCCTAAGAGATCTTTCTCCTTCTCAGCATAAGAAACCTTCGTGTTAATTCTGAGAAAATGATAAAAAGTATTTAAATTCACAGGATCTCAACCTTACTATCAACAATTCACCTATGTCACTGGCAACAGCGTCACTGTGAGTAAAATAACCCTGAAAAAGTGTGAGCATGTGAGCTTTAAAAGATAACCAGAAGGAAAAAGAGGGGACAACACTGAAGCTTTGCCAACATTTAACTATTTTTATTTTGTATTTTCTAATTACAGAAACAATTTGAACTCTCTGGTCAATGTTTAGCTGAGAGGCTTTCCAAAAGACTAGGTCTAGGATTCAGAGATCTGTTCATAGGACATTCAGACACTAGCTCAAAAACAATTACCATTCCACCTATGGCTATTTTTAATTGTCATCCCTCAAAGAGCTGGACAGGAGGAAGTTCTGAATGGCCATCCCTGTAGGACTAACTCTGGCATAATTTATCCAAGACCATCAGATGGGGGGTTCCAACTCTGAGAAAAAAAGAACAATGCAACAAGAGTAATGAAGACAGAGGCCCGAGTCAGGGAACTATGTACTCCGCAGACTCTGGCCAACTCTTGTTCATGAAGCTGTCTCAATCCTTCTCAAAACTGGTGGCCTTCTTTAAGTCCCCCAAATCCACAACACATCTTTTTTTCAAAGGTCCTGCGAAATGATGTTACTCTAAGTAGATTCATTGTCCAGAAACACACACACACTCACACACAAAACAAAACCCACAATGAATGTTCAAAAGACACCAGCTAGTACTCTTGAGAGATTTCAACTCTTTTAGCTTATGTTTGGGACTGAAAATAAAATGTTGGTTTAGATTTCCCACAGCAGAAAAACAAATCTGAGTTAAAGATAAAATTTTTTTTGATGGAGGTATCCAAGAAGTCACATTTTTTCCTTTATTTCCTTTTGTTTCGAGGTCAGTTTTACAGGAGGCCTGTATAGTAATTTCAACCACTACCAACACTCTATAGGGCCTAGAGAATGTAACAGTAACAGAGAGTGATAAAGACAGTATCAATGCAGAACAAAAAGGAATAAATATGTGCAATGTGTATTTAAAATGTTGACTTACCATCTGTTCCTGAACATCCCTCTTTGCCTGGGAAAAACTCTGTTGTAACTCTTCAAGTAAGACCTCAGAAGCTTGCGCTCTCAGAACAAGTGCAGAGATCTTAACGAAAATGCATATATGGAAAAAATACAGTTAGAAAACAATACACAATATAACAACCATTATTAAATTCCTATCATCTTGTTTTGAAATTCTGTATCACTATTGTTTTTGTTGTTGATGATGTCATTTGGCTTCTGTTATTTGTTTGATTGCTTTTTGATTCTTCTGTGCTTTTTTTCTTTTAAAAAAAATTTTTAAAAAGAAAAGAAAACTGGTTGGAAACTAACCCTGTTATTTCATTATTTTGTGTCCAGAATTGAAATTTTCCTATTCCATGGTAACCACTAACCTCTCATTCAACAGGTATCTGTGCATTTGCTGTGTGCAGAGCTTCAAATGCCTTTCAGATAACCCAAGGTATTATAAAAACCCAGAGCTACATGCTGCCACAAAAGAACAAAGAGCATAACATGGGTCTCTAGGCAGATGTGAACCCACATGATCTAGTTATAATGCTTTTGGAAAGGCAAAGGAAAAACAAAACACACACGCACAGTAACAAACTAGAATGATATCCATGAAAATAAAAAATCTAAGGATTAATGCCTGTTCCGAATGAGCTACAATTGAGAGAGGTGGGTTTGGGGATCAAAGCTTTATGAATGAGAAGCAAGTGCTCTGCCACTGAAGTAAATTCCCAGGACGCTCCTACCTTTTTTTTTTTAAAGATAGGGTCTTACCAAGCTGCCTAGGCTTGCCTTGAACTTTCGATCCTCTTGCCTCAGCCTCCTGAGTAGCTGGGACTACAGGTATGCACCACCACGCCTTGTTTTAGCTGTGGTAGTGAAGGGCTACACATGATTGATATCACTGAACTCTAAACTTCACTGGATTAGTTTTTGTTGTTGTTGTTATTGTTATTGTTTTGTTTTTTTGTACCAGGGATCGAACTCACAACCTTGTACTTGCCAGGTCTCTGGATTAGAATTAATGCTTGTAAAGGGGAGAATTATTTGAAAATCGATGACACACACATTAAAAACTTAAAACATATATGGACATCTTAATAATTATTTTAAGAAGTCTGCTTCTAATAGTGCCAGATCGTGTAATATGAACCAAACTACTGAGAATGAGAAAAACTATAAAATACATTTTCTGGAAGGTGTTGGAGAACAAAGCAATAAGGAATCACAGAGCCAAGGAAGGGGCTGAGAACATGAAAAATGGAGTGCAGCGTCTGAAACAGTTCTCTAGAAGCATATGCCAATTCCAAAAGAAATACATTTGACACTGAGAGGCTTAGCCAGGCTCCTGTGCGTTCCAGGACAGGGCAGCAAAAGTGAGAAGTCTAGGATCCACCAAGCAAAGGTAAATGTCCTGCACTTTGGATTATCAAAAGCAAACCTTTTAGAGCTTTCAATGATCTATACATTCTGTTGCAGCACACATGCCACAGGTTTGCCACCGCTGCCCTTGGGGAAAATAACAATTTTACATAATCCAACCTTCCTAACTATATGTAAATCTTAATTCCTATAACTGGATTAAAATGATTCAGGACTGTGAGCACCAATAGTTGCCAGCTTCTAGTGGCTAGAGATATCATCATAGCTTTTATACCATTTCAATAATTTTTATATATAATGTGAAATGCTGGAATACAAATACACAAAGAGATACAATTTTTAAAAACAGACAATAGGAACGGGCCCACAATGAATCCAAACAGCCGGGTATGGTGGTGCCTGCCTTTAGTCCCAGCACTCAGGAGACTGAGGCAGGAGGATCATTATGAATTTGAGACCAGCCGGGCTACGAAGTGAGCTCAAGGCCAGCCTGAACTGCATAGTGAGACCCTGTCTCAAAAAGACCAAACAATGAAAAATAAAAATAAAATTTTAAAAAATTCAGTATTCTTTTCTTTAGGTGAATCTCTGGAATTTTTATTATGATATACATATAATGGAGAGGTTTTTCCAGGTCATGGATAGTTGGGGTTGTATATGCCTCTTTTACACTACTTAAATACAAAATTATTTTCCTAGATTTGAAAATTTTACTGTTAGGATTTCAGTGAATAAATTTTTAGACATTTTGAGTCACTTTCTAATTTTTCTTTTATTGCTATTGTTTATTTTGTTTTTGAGTCTTCCAGCAGCTGCTGGATCCAGCTTTCACGATGTCTTGTTATTTTTGGGTATCATGGAGTTTATGATCCACTACATCCACCTTGTCTTTTATTTCTGACACTCGGTCCTCACACTGGTCAAGTCTGCTACCTATGCTTTTCTCTGTATTTCTCATATCATCATTCTCTGCTTGCTTGCTTTCCACACATTCTCTTTTCTGATCATTGAGTTTTATATTGCCCTGCTTGACTCAGCTTATTGCGTATTTCTTCTTTACGCATGGTGGACACTGTATTGGTAAAATCTTTTATTTCTTTAGTTAAAGCCTCTCAGTGCTTATGTTTAATGAGCATTACATGTTTAGGCATTTGCTTATGTGTTTCTTTTTTTATCCCTTCAAATATTTTGACCATTTGTTTTTTTGAGCTCTTTGCCTATGCTTCTACTTCAGTGTCCATTAGATCAACTTTTGGAGAATTAGGGGTTGAGGAGCATTTTGTTTCCTTGTTTTCTTATGTTTATATTCTTTTTGTGCTATGGCTGAAGATCCACTAGGGTACAGAAACTTCTTCTTGGTTAAGTTCGGTCTTCCTGCGATGGATTCTTAGGGTTATGTTTTGGTGTTTGTACTCCTCTTCAATGTGTTCAGCAAGATATTTGAGGGTCTTCTTAGTGTCCACCCTTTTAGGAGCTTGATCCCTGGCACCATTCTTGTGTTTACAGAGACAGGTACTTCTCCTCAGGAGCTGCGGTGAGCATTCCAGACTGCTTCCTTCTTTTTTCTGCATTATCTTCATTTTCTCAAATTTACCTGTAGTTTTTGGTTTTCCTGTCAGCTCTTTCTTGATTTCTGGAGCCCAACTTCTCTCTGCTAGTTGTTTTCTAAATTGTCTCAGTTTGAGGGTTCAGAGTCTATATTTCGCTCTCAGTCTGTACTCTGTCATTTTTAGTCTGGTAGAACCACTCTGGAAAACTATTGAGCATTATTATCTATGAAAGTTGAGTATATATTTTTGGAACATTCTGACCCAGTTATTCTACTCCTGAACACACAGCTTGAAGAACCAGTTTCCCTAAGCCTTACACAAAAATTTCAAAGTAACATTCTTCATAATATCCCAGAACTAGAAACAACTAAGATGTCCATCAACATTATGAGAGAAAAACAGTAGCGTATTCATACAACGGCATAACCATACAGTGATGAAAACGAACCAACACGTACATGAACAAACAGGAACCTCACATATTACTGAATGAAGACAAACACAACACATACAATACAGCTCTTTTTAAAATGAGAAACTGACAAAACTAATTACTTCTGAAAATGAGAAAGAAGAGGGCTTAAGTGGCTAATGCTCTGAATAATGTTGTGGTACTTGAGTTCAAAAATGGTTTACACGAATTATTAGTACTGGTATGCTTGGTGTATCTGTGTGCATTTGGTATTTTTCTATGTAGTCAATACTGAAGAAGAAAATAATTCATATTTTTGGTGGCAAGGGGGCTAATACTAGGAAATAAACATAGGACCTTCACACTGAGCTACATCCTCAACCCTGTTTTTATGTTTTGTTTAATTTTTGTACCTGGGCATGGTGGTGCATGCCTATAATCCCAGAACTTGGGAGGCTGAGGCAGGATGATTGCCATGAGTTCAAGGCCAGCATGGGCTACACAGTGAGTTTAAGACTAGCCTGGACTATAACGCGAGACCTTGTCTCAAAAAATTAAAAAAAAAAAACAAAATTTTTTTAGACAGCATCTCACTAAGTCACTCAGCTGCTGAAACTGGGCTCAAACTTATAATTCTCCTGTCTCAGCCTCCTAGAGTACTGGGACTACAGTCATGTACCACTATCCTCAGCTCCATATCTTTCTTTTTTTTTTTTTTGGTACCAGGGATCTAAGTCACAACCTCACGCCTGCCCAGGCAGCCGCTTATGCCACTGAGCTAAATCCCCAGCCCTAATTTTTTTTTTTTTTTTTTGAGACAGGGTCTCACTATGCAGTTCAGCCTGGCCTTGAACTCACTTTGTAGCCCAGGCTGATCTCGAACTAACAATGATCCTCCTGCCTCAGCCTCTCAAGTATTGGCATTAAAGGCGTGCACCACCTGGCTCATACCTTTGTTTCTTGAGCACCAGAAATAAAATAAAAGGGAAAAGGAGAATCAGAGCTCCTTGATATTAACTGTTATTTCAAAAAACTATACAACAGAAAGATCAGTAAGAGAGGTTTTTATTCAAAACAAACTGGCAAATCTTCAAGAAAAAAAAAAAAAAACATTCTCTTCCCTCTCTTTTAAAAACAGGTTCTCACTAAGTCACCCAGGCTGGACTCAAACTTGTAATTCTCCCATCTCTGCCACCCAGCATGCTGGGATACAGGTGTGTGCCACAATGTCTGGTTCATTTTGTTTTGTTTTGTGTTGTTTAATTTAATTCAATCACATTCCACATTCTAAAATCCCCTATTTACCTGATGGCTGGAGTCCTCAGTGCTCTTCTTGATGAAATCTTCTAGCTCCTGTTTATCTTTCATTGTCTTCTCTAGCTGATCATTAGCTTGCCTTAGCATTACCTGCAGTTTTTTTACCTATATAATTTAAAAACACAATTAGAATTAAGAACCATAATTCTTTCTTTGTTCTTTTCTTTCAGTGCTAGGGATTAAACCTAGGACCTCACACATGCTAGGCAAGTATTCTACCAACCCATAGTTATTTTATAAATTAAAACAAAAAACATTTGAGAGATTGAGGAGATGGATTGCAAGTTCAAGGCGAGTCTGAGCTACACAGCAAGACTGCCTCAAAAAACAAACAATAATAAACAAAATTAAACAATAACAAACACCAAACTCAACTCTAGAATCCTTTTTAAATATTTACATTTTTCTTTTCTTTTTTTTTTTTTTTTTTTTTTTTTTGCGGCACCAGGGATTGAACTCACAGCCTCACACCTGCCAGACAGGCGCTTAAAGCCACTGAGCCAAACTCCCAGCCCTGGTTTTTTGAGGCAGGGTCACACTGTGTAGCTCAGGCCGGCCTTGTGCCCACGTTGTAGCCCAACCCGGCCTTGAACTCACAACGCTCCTACTACCTCAGCCTCCCGAGTGCTGGGATTAAAGGCGTGCGCCACCACGCCCGGCTCTTACATTTTTCTGAGAATATATCAATTCAGAAATGAGATAACCTCCTAAGACCACTATGCAGTGCTTTACAGTTAACAAATCATTTTTCACATACATGATCTCATTTGAAAACTGTTTCCCTTCTGAGACCTCTCAGCTCTAGTACTGGACCCCATGCTCTAGTCTATCCCCTGCTTCTAATCTATGATCCACAGAAACATTGTAAATTTTACAAAAATGAAATAGTTATTATTTCCTACTTTAAAAGTCCCCGAATGCCCTCCAGTGCCATCAAGGTTAAATCTAAACTCCCTCAATCATCACACCTCCTCAACAATATTATCCTGGCCTTCCTTTGCTGCTGCTTCTCTCTTATTTAAATATAACATCCCTCTCTCAGCCTCACAAACTACTAATTTCTAAACTCCATACCTTCCTTTCACAATTCTGTTCCTTCGTACATCTTTACTCCCCTTGAGCATCCTTTCTCTCCTCCCTCACCTTTCCCAAATAATGTTATGTTTTTGTTTGCTTGTTTTTTTGGGCTTTTTGAGACAGGGTCTTGCTGTATAGTTCAGCCTGCCACTAAACTCACTATTGTAGCCCGAGCTCTCCTCAAACTTGCAGTAATCCTCCTGCCCTCAGTCTCCAGAGTGCTGGAATTGCAGGTGTGCACCACCATGCTCGGCTTCTTCCCAAATAATTTTTAACCTAGGCTCTAAGACAAACTTAGCTCAAGTGTTGCCTTTCCTGAGCCTACAGTTAAGTTGCATGCCTCCCCTAATTATATTTGTATGTCTCCACGAACAAACAACACTGAATTGATGTTTTGGATCACAACACTGAAAGCTCTTTACAGGAAATAACTGTCTTCTTGCTGTATCTAAAAGGCCAAGGCCCAGGAAAATGCCAGACATAGAAAAAGCATCAGTAATGATTACAGATGTGACTAAGGGATGCAAGATAGCACATTTCTATGCCACATTAGAAGAGGCCAACTCTCAAGTTTCACATATAGTTTTAGAAATCTATCTTTGAACTACCCATGAAAAGAGAATATTATGAAGGAACTCCATGCCGATAATGCTTGAAAATATTAAATTATCACCCTAATCTGCCTTAAGTTCTTTTGAAGACTAAAGGAAGAATCTTCATAACAAAGAATAATTAGGAAATAGAAGAAAAATTATTTTTTCCTTACATTTGCTTTCACAAGCCTACTTTTGTGAAATTCTACATTATTTTCTAAACGTTATCAGGATACCCATAATTTAACACGGTTATTTGTAAAAGCACTTAGAGCTTGTCAATCTGAGCATACCAATACATATGCCCGTAAATTATATTTTAATCAATTCAACAAATTTATAATAAGTAAGCAATAAAAAAATTACAAATTCTTATTATCATGATTCAATTAAGCTTTCATTCTGTCAAAGGCAATAGCCAACTTCCTATATCCCTAATCTCCACATCATAAAGTATTCCCCATGTGCCTACAACACATTTGGGTAGTGGGTGGGAAAGACAGGGGGAGAAAGGAGATTAAGCAGTATTTTTCTAAAAGCTGAGCAGGCCCATGTTGTATTGACACATTAGTGAAGCACACAAATACACAAAGCAAAATCCTACTGGGCTCCGACTGGAAGTATAACTGCCACTGCACCTGCCAGATTATTTCATAATTTATCAAGACAGATGTGCTTCATAAACAAATGAGAGGGAAAAGACAATTCTGCACTTCCTTTGAAAATTAAAACAGCTCACCGATCTGGCACATCCAAATGAAACTCACCTGGTCTCTTGTTTCAGCCTCCTGAATCTGAATTCCTTGTAACTGTTTCTCATAATTGGAACACATATCACAACGTCTGCCAAGTTTATTTCCAGCATTATGAACCTGAAGAGTATCAAAATTACCTCTTATGAGGCAGAACAAAACAACTCTATATCACATACCTTTATGAACACATGCATAGTCTTACCACTGTTACTCGAAAGTGTAGTGTGCAGTAAGCTATTTCTCCAGGGTTTTACGGGCCTAAGTTATAAAACAGGGCTACAGTCTAAGAAGTCATAATCTCCAGTACAAATATAATAGGAGAACAAGAGCCACAAAACATCATATTTGAGGAATACAAGCAAAAAGTGCTACACTGTCGCACTCAGAATTTAAATCAATAATATCTGACCAATGGGAAAGGATAAAAAGCAAAACCAATGCCAGTTCCCCACTTCACCAGCTCCAATTACACACAAGGTGTGAAACTATTAAGTAGCACCTTCACATATTTGTTTTGCATGAAACCAAGGAGAATGGCTTCTTTCAGGCTTAATAGGCTACTCTACTTCCTGATGGAGTGCTTCTTTAAAAAGAAGTAGCCTGAGTGAGAGAAAGCACAAGTCAGAACATTTGGATTCTAGCCCATGCTCTGCTACTAGGTCAAGGGGAACACTTGAACAAAGCTTAAACTTCCTGAACCAGTTGCCTCTTCTGCAAACTGAAGGATCATGCTTTGATTGCCTCATTAGGATCACAAAGCTCAAAGAGAAGAAGTATGTGAAAGGGTTCTGTAATCTGTAAAGCATTATGCAAATACATATTTAAGTTTTTATCTCCTACTAAATTTGCACAGATTCTGAGGAAACCTGCCCTCATTAAAGGATGCCTAGGCTGGGTGTGGTGGCACACACCTGTAATCCCAGCACTCAGGAGGCTGAGGCAGGAGGACTATTGCAAGTTTGAGACCAGTCTGGGCTACAAAGTGAGCTCAAGGACAGCCTGACCTGCACAGCGAGACCCTGTCTCAAAAAGACAAAGACATACACATACACACACACACACACACACACACACACACACACACAACACCAACTTATTAAAAAAGAAGTAAAAGATGCCTTCTTTTCTCTCCCCTATTTTTCACCCCCTCCTTAAACCCACTTTCCACAATTGGTGATGAACATTTTAATTTCAGACCTAACAGAAAGAAGAATGAGTGTGAAGTGTGAATACAGTACTCAAATATTAGAAAAATGAAATTTGGGCTATTCTAATTTAATGATACTCATCAGACAGACTGCTTCAATTTCTAACACCATTAGCTAGTTAGTTCCTTTCTCTGTCATAATCAACATGAAAGAGTTAAAGTAGACTATGACAAGGGCAAATGCTATGGGTCAACATTTATTTGCTGGCGATGCATGCCTACATTGACTCCAGGGATTACTTACTGAAAGAATAAATCTGAGAGCTTCCTTATGTACCTCAAAGTAAGCAAGAGGAAAAAGAATAGAATAACTCACCTCTTTCTGCAAGAGATTCCACTCGGTCTCACTGACTAAGCGGTAACCACTGGGGGACACATAAGCACTCTCCATACCCTGGGTAACACTGGAGAGGAGGGATGCCGTCTCTTCTTGTTCTGGTGTCATCGCCTTGATTGCTCTTTCCTGATCTTTGGTTAACATAAACCCACTGGGCATCTGCAGTGACCCAAGTGATGCAGTATCAAAGTTCTCAGACACGGAATCTGCTCCTACCAGAGGTCCAAAATCCGACTCATCAAGGTTTCCAGCAGATTTTGCTTTGAAGTTATGGCCTAAAGCTTTGGATTGCAATGAGCCCGAGGTTCCCAAGCTGTCTGTAGATTGTGCTCTCCTAAGTCCATCTTTAAACATGTCATTATCCGGTTTACTGAATGGATCTACAGATGGTAACAATAAATCTGCATCTAAAGAATGGACTGAACCATGCGTACTGTCTACATGCTCCTGAAATGTGAAAATACATATTTCCAAGTTAGACAATTCTCTGTATCTCCAAAGAGAAAAACTACCATATACTTAATGTATTTTGCCAGGTTACAAATAATTATTAATGTGCTACTTTCATATAATCATTAAACGAGTATTTACCTAGTGTCCTCTACATGTTGGGCACTAAACCTAGTACTCAGAATATAAGAGGTGGATTAGCCATCAGTTATTCTCTATTAACATGTTTCCTGTACTTTTCAAATTTTCATATTAGTTTTCATATTACTTAGCGAGAAAAATATATTCAAAGCATCATGTTATAAATAAGAGGTCCTACAAATTCTAAATGTTTTTAGCATAAATCTAAACCTCCAAAGCATTTCATATTAACTTTAAACACAAAACAATTAACAACATTCAAACTTCAAAATATTGGATCTGAAAATTTAGAAGTTATTTCAAGTGTTGGACAATAATGTTATGTACAATGTTACCCAGATATTTTAATGTCAAAAATTTTACTGTAACCATACGATTTTCCCTTTCCTGTTTTTCTGCTTTTCAAACATTCCTAGATGACTACATGATGCATAAGTCATGTAATATTTGGCTGTACCCAAAACTTTAGACATTCTTCTGGAAATCTATCTTAAAAAATGCAAAGCAGAATTAGGTCAAGTGGTCCTCAGTGTATGCTCCAAAACAAAGAATACACAAAAACAACTACATCATACTTTTCAGTCTCTACTAGGATTTTTAAAAAAGTTTTTTAATGTCTAACTGTTCATATTATTCATAAATATGAAAATATAAGCCACCAGAAACACATGGCTCCTCAGAGTAAATCTAAAACTAAACAGAAACCTGGTATCTCTGTAAATGAAGAGAAGACTTTTAATCAATTTAACTGAAAGTCGTTCACTGGGCTCAAAAGAGGTGGGGGTTGAGAAAGTGTGGATGAATTTTTTTTTCAGTGCTTAGAATCAAATCGAGAGCCTAACATGCTAGAAAAGCAGTCTACCATATTGAGCTATATCCCCATCCCTATGAGTACAAAACTCTACAAGGTATTTCAAAAAGCACAAAATAAATAAGATATATAAGCATGAATAATAAGCAGATTGGTCTGGCTGTACTGAACTAAGAGCATGGGATAGGTCCTTGCTTGCCAAACTAAGGACCTTAGTTCTTATCCAAAGGCAATAAGAGAAGCATTTCATTCATTGAAAATGAGATATCAGCATGAACTTTGGAGAATGAGAAACATTTCAATATTCAGGAAGGCAGAGGGAGGCAAACATTCCAGGTGACAGAACCAAAATGCAAGGTGGAGAGACATGAACAATATGCTTAAAATAAAATCTTATTATGAAGGGCCTCGACTGTCTGTGAAAAATTTGTACTCAACAATGAAAGTAATGGAAGTCAGAGGTGGTTGCTGAGTAGTGGAGTGGCCTGACTGCAGCTACACTTAAGAAAATGAATTTGACAATACTAAGAATACAATGGCATGGACAGGCTGAAGGTAGGAAACCCAATGAGGAGGCCCTTGCCGCAATGCAGGTGAGAGGTGATGAGACCAAAGGAACACTGCCTTATCTTCTCTACCTCTAGGTCTCTCTACCCGTTCTCAATAACTGCACTGTTCCACAAGGCCTCATAGCAATTTGCCCAACTTGACTCTCTTCTCAGAGCTGAAGACCTAACATGGGTTAAAACTCATACATACTAAAAGCTAAATTTTTCTAGACTTTAATCTTTTCTCAACAAAAAAGTAAGAATATTAATATTACTCACATCAGAAAAGATTTTGAAGATATCATTTAAAGATTTATTTAAATGTATCAAACTCTTGAGCCAGGCACGGTGGCACATGTCTATAATCCCAGAGCTCAGGTGGCTGATGCAGGAGAATCACCAGAAGTTCAAGGCCAGCCTAAACTACATAGTGAGATCCTGTCCCAAAAATTCAAAGAAAAGAGAAAAGAGAAAAGAGAAAATAGAAAAGAGAAAAAAGAAAAGAGAGGAGAGGAGAGGAGAGGAGAAGAGAAGAGAGGGAGGGAGGGAAGGAGAGAGACAGAAAAAGGAAAGAAAGAAAAGACAGACAGATAGATGGACAGACTTGAACTATCAGTGGAAAGAACATTTAATTACTTCATATGGTAAATAAAACACCAATGCGTTTCAAGAGGCACTACCTGTAATATCACAGAACCAACAAAATACTGTCATTTTAGCTAATTTTCAGCTATTCACTTACCATACAATTTAACTGACTGAGATATGAGCAGGCTAAAAATGGTGACAATGTATCCACAGTAATTTTTTTTTTTTTTTTGAGATACCTACAATTCCTGGGGTCAAGAAATTCTCCTGCCTTAACCTCCTAAGTAGCTGGGACAAGCAGGCATGTGCCACTGCACCTGGATTACACAACAATTTTAATTATAGATTCACAATACCTCTTCATTTGATAAGTGGACTGAAGATTCTTCTTGAGTTAAAGCACATACTACTGGTATTTTAACTTCTTCTTCAACATCTGTTTTTTTATGATTTTTTCTCTTAAGTCTTTGTTGTTCATCATCTTCCTAAAAGTTAGGTAGAAAAAACATACATATTATCCAAGTAATCTGTACATGACAATTCATGACAATTCTTTTATCATGCAAAACAATTAAAAAAGAACAGAAAGCTTTATCTGGTTTTTTGTTTGTTTGTTTGTTTTTTGGTTGTTTTGAGACAGGGTGTCACTATGTAGAGTTCAGGCTGGCCTTGAACTCACAGCAATTCTTCTACCTCAACTTCCCAAGAGCTGGAATCACAGGTATGCACCACCACGGCTGGCTCAGAGAGCTTAAAGACAACAAAAAATTGAACATTTAAGTTTATTTAACTTGTGACTATATTTAGGAACCTGTGATCATGACAAAACATTTTAATATTGCAAGCACAAATTAAGAACTCTGCTGTAAAGAAGAAACCAGGAAGCAGCTTCTAAGAAAAGCACACTGTACAAAATTTAGTCAAAACAAAAGAAAGCTGCCAGGCAAGATGGTGCACGCCCGTAATCCCAGCACTTGGGAAGCTGAGACACAAGGGTAGCCAAGAGTTCAAGGCCAGCCTGGACTACACAATGAGTTCAAAACCAACCTGAACTACATAGGGAGACCCTGTTGAAAGAAAAAAAGAGAAAGAACAAAAGAGAGAGAGACAGACAAAGACAGAGACAGAGAGAGAAAGGAGGGAGGGAAGGAGAGAGGGGGAAGGAAATAAGGAAGAAAGAAAGCTCCTCCTTTGAATAATCCAAAAAAGAAAAGAAAATTTACATAGAACACTCCCTCTAATCACTGTAAAAATAGGAAGTTATTAGGACATTAGAAATGTGTACAAATTTACATAAAATACAAAAGGAATGATCTAAGTTGATGTAATAATTCACTCAAGATGAGTAAGACAATCGTCTATGCCCAAGAGAGTCTAGTGAAGAGGGACAAACACACAGCTGCAATGTAAGTACGTAGAAGGTTCTATGGGATGAGAGAAACAAAGACATACTTCATCTGAGGGAGCCAGCAAAGGGTGCCAAATAAAGTAACACTTTAGCTGAATCCTGAACGAACAGTAAGATGAGTTTGCCACTTGCATGAGAAGAGACAGACAAAGGGTTTAGGAAGAAAGGGAGACGCAAGCACAAAAGACAGAGGCCTAGAAGAGCAGGCTTGTAGGCCAATACTGAAGAGTGTGCAGATGTATCAAAAGTTAGAGATATGGAGGAGGGGGCAGTGATTACATGCTTAGCCTCTGAAATCAGAGACTGGCTCAAACCTCAGAACTGCCATTGCTTTTCTCAGCCTGTTTCTCAGCCTGTAACAAAGGAATAATTATGTAGTGCCCATTTCACATGGCATTTTGTTGTTTTTCTGAGAACTGATACAGATAAAGCTTTATATACAAAACCTTAACACAATACTAGCAAGCACACAGTAAATGTTAATAAAGGTCTTAACAAGTTTAGTAAGGCTTAGAGTGTTTTTAAAGGGCAGCAAAAAAACAGTGATAGAAGATCTCTACTTTAGAATCTAAGTCCTTAGGTTGATTATGTCTACCCACAATATGAATGAGCCTGAATTAAGAGACAAAAAAATTATTTTTTTAAAAGATAGGGTCTCACTATGTAGTTTAGGGTGCTCCTGAACTCACTACATAGCTCATGTTGTCCTCAAACGCACGGTAATCCTGTTTCAGTCTCCTAAGTGTTGGGATTACAGATGTGCACCAAGACATCTGGCCTCAAAAAAAAAAAAATCTGTACAATAAAGTCTAATCTAAGACAATAAAGCAATTTAAAATATTTAAAATACCTAGAAAAGCAATGAATACTTGCAGCTATTCTAAGGATATACTGGCACACATGTGTAACACAGCAAAGATACTAGCTGCAACACTCCTTCAGATGACAAAAGAAGGGAGAGGGGATCTAGCTGCCCATGTAAGAAGAAAGATTAAATCAACTATAACACATTCACGCTACCAAATAACAAAAATGAGAGAACTCTGATAGGAAAATATACTCAGGATTATTATTAGAAAAAATAAATTATAGTGTCAGTATTAATGGTATGATATAAAATGTATGAGGGCAAAGTGGGGTTCTCTAAATATGTTATAAACATATGGAACTAGTCTGGAAGACTCTAGGAAATGCAGTCATTTCTGGGAAAGAGAAGTGTGGGACATGCGAACGGGAGTTTTCATTCAATCACTTTATACTTACTTTATTATTTCATTTTGTATTTAAAATGAGCAACATTTTTTCCCCCCCGGAGACCGAAATCACAGACAGGCGCTTAAGCCACCAAGCCAAACTCCCGGCCCTGGTTTTTTAAGGCAGGGTCGCACTATGTAGCTCAGGCCAGCTTTGCACTCATGTTGTAGCCCAAGCCGGCTTCGAACTCACAACACTCCTCCTACCTCAGCCTCCCGAGTGCTGGGATTAAAGGAGTGCGCCACCACTCCTGGCTACTAAAATAAGCAACATTTAACGTGACAACATTAAATACATTTTTGTGTTGATCATGTAATTTTAATTTTTAGAAAGATAAACAGGATATTGGGTATGCAGCATTCTGGACATCTGTCTTCACATCACTCAGCTTTTCCATCCCTATTCTGTCACCTTCTAATCAGGCTTGTAGAGTAATGTTACCAAAAACTTGGCCTTGATAGACACAACTCAAGAACCCTAGGAAAACTAGACAGTACCAAAGAGAAAGAGTTTCTCAAAAATATACACTGTTGCATCCTGTAGTCTCTGAAGAAAGTCATTAAAAGTTTTTCCCCCTAGATAAAGGCATCTGTAAAGTTGAGAAACAAAATATGTCGCTTTTTATGTTTTTTAAAACAATACTTAAAAAAATTCAGGGGCCAGTGATGTAGCTCAGTGGCATAGCACTTGCCTAGAATATACGAGACCCTGGGTTTGATCCCCAGCAAACTAAATAATAAAGCAGCAAATATCACCAGCTTAAGTCGATCTCTGACACTTATAAGGTAATGTAATCATGTATGTGTGTGCACTGTTAACAACGTAAACAAGTCCTACAAAACTTGCTATTCACCTGATCTTTCTTCTTCAGTTCTTCAACTTGTCGGAGCTGTTCTGAAGTTAGCACAATCTCCATTCGCTGCATGTCTCTCATGAGCAAACGCTGAGATTCCAGAAACTGGTCATTGGCCTTCTGCCACGTATGTTTTAACTGGTTGTGTTGCTGTCGCTCTTGCTCCAAGAGATGGCAAACTGTTTAGGAACCCCCCAATCAAAAACACTGAATTTTAATGGAAGGAAATTTTTTTCACAGAGGGTTACTGGACAAGGTCTGGGCAACAGTTCATTCTGTCTGGGAACTCTTGCCCTTGGACAGCACCAAAGAGCAATCTACAGTTGAACAGTGCAGCTATCCCCCAACCATCTTGCTAACACACTCTCCCAATGTGTACCCCTAACCTTAATCATGTTTAGAATCATGTTTAGGTTAAGTAAAATTTTTAACATTTCTTTACTGTAAGACCTCTGGGTCTTAATTATATCTGTTTTCTTGAAAAGTGATACATAACATAGCATTTCCCAAATTTATTTGACAAAAAGTTAACTTCTCACAGTTCAACTCAAATGAACAAATGTGCGAGAAATACTCTTTAGCAAATAACAGTCCTAAAGACCAAAGTGTAATAAACACTTCTAGTTGTGTTTAGCACATCTTGATAAATCTGTCATCCAGGAATTCTTGGGCTCATTTAGTTTTGATGTCTCAGCATATGATAAAGAATCTTTGTAAAATGCATCCATTATTGATGCCACCAGCTCAGCCATTTTATACTGCAGACATCTGCCTAGCTACCCAAGTCAGAAAGCTGAGAGACGACCACACTTCTGACTTCTCCCCACCCCAACACATTCAGCAAACACAGAGACCTACTAGCTCTGCCTCCTTTACAGTATGACACATCTAATGTCTGGCTTCTGCTTTAGACCAATGCTTATGGTTTAAGTCAACTACGACATTCTTTCTCATTCTTCTTGTCCGTAGTCTTGCCCTCTTTTTTCTATCTTCTACACCAGTATTAAATTGAACTTTCTAAAATACAAAATTAGTACTATTACTCTCCAATTTAAAACCCTTGAAAGAAGGTAGATGCTAAGGGGCACATATTATAAAACCTTATTGATACGATAGTCCAAAATAGGCAACTCTACAGAAACAGAAGGTAGATTCACGACTGCTAGGGCTATGGGCAAGGGAGGGAAAATAGGGTAAAAAATTTTCTTTTTGAGGTAATGAAAATGTTTTGAGGTTAGATACTGGCTGACAGTGCACAATTTTGCGAATATGTTTTAAAAATACTAAATTGTACACTTTAAAAGAATGAGTATGAATTATATCTCAATAAAACCATTATTTTAAAAAAATACCTTCCACGGCTCCTTCCTGCCCATTTGATAAAATTCAATATCCTTAGCACACACAAGACCTTGGTGATCTGGTTCGTGTCCACTGCTCTAACACAGTTTTGCCCATTGTCCCCTGCATGCTGACTGTATCAAGCCACTCTTCTTGAACCTCTTCAGTTAGCTATACTACATGTAAACAGCACTGTCTGCCATGCACCTCTTGGGCTGCCTGACAACTACCTATTCATCTTTCAAACTACATTTAATAAAAGAAAAACAACAACAACAAAATAAAAAAATAAATTAAAATAAGGCCCACTTAAAGAGTAATTATTCCAGCCAGGTACACTCGCACATGCCTGTAGTCTCAGCTACTCAGTGTGGCCCCTGGGGTACAAGAGGCGCTATGGTCCGCATTGAGGACGGACATGCAGGTCTGAGTAGCCAGAGCCCCTCCCCTTACCGGGTTTGAGGAGGCCAACCCTCCCCGCTGATGGCACCCAACATGGGGCGAGCCCTCCCCCAGGAGACTCCCACTTCCCTGCCTCTTCTAGGTCCAGCCCCTAGCCTCCACCCCTGCTCCCCGCCCCTACGGTATATATGCCTCTGTATTTCCGCAATAAAGCGGATCTGCGCCATCAGCCTGGTCTCCGCGTTATCAACGCATCGGTCTTGCCTGCTGTGAGGCCCAACCGCCCCCACGTGGCGCCCGAACAGGGACCCTCAGCGAACCTCAGGTAAGACCCCCCGCCCACATCATGGGCTCCGCGCTATCCAAAGGCCAATCCCCGCAGGTACGGGCGAGTTGCGCCCTTCTGGAGTGCCACAAGTGCAAAGTAAAACTCAGCACGCTCCAAGCGTACTGGGAGCTCCTGTTGCCCTTTAACCCATGGCTCCAAACTGCAAACCTATGGGATCCCTATACCTACCAAATGCTAATAAAACGGGTCTCTGCCGCCACGCAACACGAGGGCAGGGTTTTCCCCCCGGGGTTAGTCCCTACCTTGCTGACCGTTCGGGCATGCCTTCAGGGCGCCTCTCGGCCACCGGAGTCGGAACAAGTCTTCCTCGTAGAGAATAGGCAAGATGACGACCCCCCCAAATGCCTCCGCGAGGACCTCCCCCGCCGTGAGAGGATCCCGATGCTCTCTCGCCAGTAGAACAGTTCAACAACTTGGTGGACCTTGATCCACCTAAGCCGAACAATGCCCCAAAAATGGCGCCGACAAAAAAAATGTACCCCTCACTTCCCGGTTCTTCTTCCCCTTTCTCCCCTGGCAAGTTCCCTCCCACCGGTAGTAGCCCGGACACGCCCTCTGGTGGCATAAAAAATAAATGCTACAATGCTAATGGTTGATGCATTATATCAACTTGAAGTTTGGAAGCTTGGCTTAGTGACTCGGTGGGGGGGCCAGGGTTCTCATTTTGTAAACATTCTTGCACTGTGCAGGAGTAGGGCAAAGAGATGGTTACAATGCCTGCCTGCTTACAATGTCAGGGGAAAAAAGGGGGCTTATGCCTCCCTCTTTGGTGCGTGCTACTTTTGTTTTCATCCACAGCTATGAACTGTTACTCCCTCAGATATCATTCAACAGTTTTCTGTTTCCTATGCTACCTTCCATCAAAATGCGTATGCCTTGTGCAAATAATTCCATTTACCCTAGCTCACTGCTAATTCGGGGTCGAGAGTATGCTTGTATTTCCCCAGAGAATGCTAAATGGCCTATCAGGGTGCCAAAGCGTGCTGTCCGGCTGTATCATGAATCTAAAACCCAGAGAAGAAGACATATCCACCTCTCAAGAAACAGATGCTCAGTTCTATGATAGTGATGCCTTGGAGACCACGCCACAACCGATAGAAACGGATGAAGCTAGAGCCAAATTTAATTCACCCAAGATGCCCAAATGATGGTAACAAACAATGAAACTAGAAGTCTAAATAGATAAGAGTCTATGCTAAGTCCTATGATAAAAATTATATATTAATTATAGGTAAGATTTTGTCCTATCCAAATTCTTTTGTAAGAGATCTTTGCTGATTGACCTACAACAAAGCTGACTAGTCTATTTATAATTACAAATTCTACAATTGTAATAAATCAGCATAATTCAATTTGGCTAAAATATATTCGAGTGCACTCTGATTGTGTAAGATGTTTGTCAGTCTGTCTGTGTATCTGTTTGTCTGTTTGTCCAGTCTATGTTCAAATCTGTACAGATCGTCTGTCCATGTTTGTCCATTTGTCCATTCTGTAAACAGCTGTTCCTTTTTATTTTGAGCTCAGTAATTTTCCTTTTCCTTTTTCATTTTTTCCTTTTTACATTTTGGGATCATTTAATCTAAGTGTAATTTGGGTAATAGATTTAAAAAGCATGCTTCCACCTGGGTTCCCAGTTAGCCCAAATGTTGCTAAAATTGGTTATGAAAAGTAATGTATATTGTTGTTTATCATACCTTGAGAGTCTCTCACTGTTTAAAAATACTACAGTAAATGTTATTGGGTTTTTCATAAGTCATCAATAATTATTAAGATGAATAAACAAAACCCCTTGTGGGGAGATTGTTGGACAGGACTCCATTTGATAAATAAGAAAGCAGCTGCCTGGTAACATTTTAAACCAGTTCTTGTTTATTGATTGGAGGCCCCAATGATCTCCATACCCTTAAGGGAGACACTCCAACTAAAGTTATATAAAATATTGTTCAAATATGTTCACATTGGTCATCACCAAAGGAGGTAATACAATAAGGTTTTTTGGTTTAAAAATGCCCATACAAAGGTTTCATATGGCTATAAAAGTTTTTATTAACCTCATGATATGTTTATGTATTCATGCCTCCAGATGTACAGGTCTTAAAAATGTAAAACAGGAATTGTTTATGGTGACAAACTGTTGTTTCAGATTCAGACCTTAGCCTGTAACAAAACTTGTGAGATGTACATCCCACTAAATGTCAACAAGGTATGTAAAAGCTTTTATGTATTAGATAGGGATGATTGATCAAAAAGGGGATATCTTATGTTTAAAAAATACAAATTAAGGTATGTTAAAAAATGTCATCATAATTGTCATGTTACAACATTAGGTATGGTTTTGTTTTCTAATTTTCTATGTAAAATATGTAACAGTTTGTTAACATTCTACAAGTAGTCAAATGTTGGGATATCCATGCTTGTTAAAAAATAATGGTGCTATTTTATGTTCCAAGATGTTTGATATTTGGATAAGATGATAATGTTACGCTTTCTGCCTCTACTACATTGTACTGTTAACAACCTTTTCTTCTGGATGTTCAACAACTGAGGTTCAGAGACCAACAATTGGAGAGACAGATGGGCTGAAAGGATAGCCAATATTTTGGCCCTAGCCCTCCAAAGTCAGTGAGTACCCAGGACATTAGAAAACCTCTGCTGTAACACCCAACTACACCACTCCCAGTCAAACCTGCTGGCTATCCAACTGCTGGAACCTCTCCATCCCTTATGCCTACCTGCTTATCCGCCCTCCAATACTCTGGTTGCCATTTAATATTTCTTCGTGGGCTTCCCCCGTTACCCAACTTGTTTCTCTAGATCACCAGGTCCCCTCATCATTGATGCGCACCCAACAAGACTTCGGACTCACTGCCACCCTAATCGCTCTCTTCATCGCGACTGTTGCTGCTGGAATGACGGCCGCTCTTGCCTTGACGCAGACTGCCCTCACGGCCCAAGCTTTCAACAATCTCACTACAACAACAGCTGCAGCTCTTCGTGTCCAACAAGACATCGACTTACTCCAACACCAGGCTATTCTAAGCCTTCAACAACAAGTTGATATCATCTCTCAAGAAGTCCAAGGACTTTGCGACGTGTGAGTCTCCAATTGTGATCAACAATGGGCATTCCACGCCCTTTGTGTAACTCCACACGGAGTCAGCAATCTCAGCCGACTCGGCCCACTGCGTCAATGGGTACTCACCACCTATAATGCTTCCTTCTGGGGATTTACTAATAACCTGACACAAACCGTCAACGAAATTGAAAACCTAAAAGTGCCTGTTCTGCCCACTGACTTTTTCACCGATATATCTTCCTGGTTACGTTCCCTGTTCTCCCCTGCCTCATTGGTCACCTACGGAGTCCTAGGCCTCTGCCTGCTCTGTATCTTTTTCCTTGCTAGGCAACTTTGCTCCTGTATATGCCTCCTAACCCGCCAACAACGTCAGATCCAACACACTCAAATTCTACTGGCTAATATTGCCTTAAATAAAAATGGAGGGGGAATTGTGGCCCCTGGGGTACAAGAGGCGCTATGGTCCGCATTGAGGACGGACACGCGGGTCTGAGGAGCCAGAGCCCCTCCCCTTACCGGGTTTGAGGAGGCCAGCCCTCCCCGCTCTCAGGAGGCTGAGACAGGAGGACTGCTTGAGTTCAGTAGTTCAACACTAGCCTCAGCAATACAATGAGACTCTATCTCAAAAAATAAAACCGAACACACAAAAGAATAACCTTTTTTCCCCCAAATCCATTTAAGAATAACCTTTTTTAAGAAACTCAGCTGTTCCTAGGACAAAAAGAATTGTCCACTCTTAGGTTGGAGATGTAGCTCGCTGGTAGACCTCACTTAGCATGTGCTGAATTCAATCCAATCACAGGAAAAAAAAATAACTGGGCAACTCTTCACCATTTTGTTAGTGAACTACTGTATCCTGAAACACTTCGCAGCATAGCACTCCTTTGACTGCATATCTCACTCTAACAATTTAGGCTGTAAATTATACTATTCTTCAATTTTTATCTGTCCTCTCATTTAAAAACGACAACCAGCTTTTGGTGTGTTTTACTATGGAAAACACTCCATTTCCTTCCTCATTGTTATTAACTTTCTCAGACACTTTTCTCAGCTGTATTAGGAAGCTTTGTTAGTCACAATGACTTACACTATTTCTGGAAGGGCTGGAATGCAAAATTTAATAAGAAATTCTTTCTTCTGGATATTCCCTGACAGCATAGGTGTTGACTACTACAGCACATGTGAAAACTGTTTTCTGAAGGCCAAAACCCACTCAATATGTAGGTAATTTTCACAACATTTTATGTAATAATTCTGTAGACTGATATCATTTTGGCTTTCTACTATTTGGGAAAAAACAAACTTATATGTAAACCTAAATTATTTTTTGCTCTATTTTCCACAGCATTTGATAAAAGTATTCACTGTAGGACTCTAGTGCCAGTCCAAATCCTGCACATTAAAGTAGGTTCCAGTACAGTATAACCCACAACAATTTTATAGTTACTACAGTTATAGCTATCTTAATATATAATTTGTGCTCAGACTTACTACAGAATTACTAGTTATTAAACTTGTTGCTAGATTTTGCTATTTATATTTGTTTATTTTCTTGGTTTGGTTTTCTGAGACAGGGTCTCACTATGTAATTCAAACTGGCCTTGAACTCACTGTGCAGCCTAGGCTGGCCTCGAACTTGCAGTGATCCTCCTGCTTCAACCTCCTGAGTGTTAGGATTACAGGTGTGCGCCACCACACCAGGCTCTTAGACTTTGGTACTTAATATAGCACATTTATGAATAACAACTGTAAGTTTGAGGGTTTTTAAAATTCTTAATATGCACTTTGGAAAATACACAGTTAATTTGTGTATTACTCTGGTACAGAACTCTGGTAAAAACAGAACTGTCACATAAGGCTTCCAGAACACACTGTGCAAACTTTCCATCCCACTCTCACTTTCGCTGATTCACCCCCATCAAAATGGGTGTGCAGGCAAAACAGTTCAAACAGAAATTTCCAGGCTTATTATCCTTCTGCTCAAAGCTAAGGCTTTGTGACATTATTACTGTGACACTATTATGGAGGAAAGAGAAGCCATTAACAACCTAGTTCTCACAGTATCAGTTTTTCATAAGAACAGTCAAAGTGATCACAAAGCTTAAATTCAATCACTAACATGTTGCACTGGTATTTTAGAATTTTGTTGTCACTAGTTAATATCAATTTTATTTTACTTGCATACTTCTACCGGAGGTTGAAATAAAAATATTTAGAACATTTATTTACCTTCATGCAATTCTTTCCGAAGTTTTTCAGCATCTTCCTGAAGAACAGATTTCTGAGTATTCAAAACAGCTACATACATCTCTAGATCAGTCCTACAAGATTTCTCAGCCTCCAGATAATGATTCAGTTCTTTAACCTGAAAGAAGATGCAATATCAAACTAAAATTTACAATAGTTTCTATCTTACATATATAATGGTAAACTCTAAAACAAAAGTTAAGTTCTTTAAAATTTTCCATTTACTTTTACATAAATTTATATTTATAAAAAAAATTAACATTTATAATTTTAATCATAAAACAAATATATATTACAGAAAACTCAGGAAACCACAATAGTTATTCTCTCTCTTTTTTTTTTTTCCCAGCACCAGGGATCAAACTCACAGCCTCATACCTGCCAGACAGGCGCTTAAACTGCTGAGCCAAACTCCCGGCCCTCACAATAGTTATTCTCAATATACTATCATCTGACTAAATAGGCAATCGAGATGTAAAATATAGTCCTAATTTACAGCTCCAGAGCAATGTATGCATATATGTTTAATCCTATACTCAATAATGTAACATATGCTTTGCTTTTTGTTAAACAGTAATTTCTAAGGATAAACAGTGGATAGAAAGTATCCTGTGTCCTTGTAACTTTAATTTTCTTTGATTTCTGGTAAGATAATCCTAAATGCCTTAAATTTATGAAAAAGGAGAAACTTTTCACTGACACATATATGCATGGAAGCTGAGAGAAGACGTCATAATGGGAAGTCCCTATTAACATACACACTTGAAGGCAAGTACAGGGTACTTTTTTAAAATCACATCTTTTCATAAAATCCTTTGCTGGGCATGCTGGCTCATGCCTGCAATCTCAGCACTCGGGAGGCTGAGGCAGGATGACTGCCATGAGTTTGAGGCAGCCTGGGCTACATGGTGAGTTCAAGGTCAGTCTGAATTACATAGCAAGACCCTGTCTCTAAAAACTAAAAACAAACAAATAAACAAACAAATAAAATTCATCTCTAAACAATGAACAATAATACTCAGAATATTAACAACAGTCCAATATTTGAAATACTTATAACCAAAATAAAATGTAGAAAACCTAGTACAATAAGGTCACTTGTTTAACACTGTTGTGTAAATTGTTCACTCGAAACCCTAACCATTAACTTTCAACTTTTTCAAATGGTTACAACTAGTTTCATATTCAAAGTCATTTTCATGCCTTTTATCTTCCTATTTCCTTAAATTTCATACCCAAGAATCCAAATTAAAAGTACAGTACTTTTAATTTCTTGGCCTTTTGGCTAAGATCTAGTGTAAAGACACATGGGAAAAAACCCTCCAAAAATCCAGGTAACCACTGAAAATTACTTATCCAGAGAAACTTACACAGTATCAGAAGAGGGAAAAAAAAATTCAAAGGAAGTAACAAGACCTCCATTCTCCCAAATAGTTACCTAGGGTTCCAACGTGATGGTAGCAGCTGAAATCATCTCATACTCAAAAAAATGAATGTAACAAATTTGTTCTTACATTAAGACAACCTGGTTAGGGTAAAATATCCGAATTTTATCTACATTTCTCTGATATCTAGTATGATTAAATATTTGTTTACATTCCTTGACTATCTGTTTTCCTCTTATGTGACTGTTCATATACTTTGTTTTTTTCTACTGGGTCCTTTATTACTTACAGAATGGCAAGTAAGTCTGCTAATTCTGGATATCAATTTTTTGTCACATATATGAGTCATAGATAATCTCACAGTCTCTAGTTTCTTTATGGTTCTCTTGGTAGAATCTTTTTTTTTTTTTGGTACCAGGGATCGAACTCATGACCTCATGATTGCCAGACAGGCGCTTAAGCTGCTGAGCTAAATCTGCGGCTCTCTTGGTAGTATCTTTTAACAAAGGCATTTATATTATAATGCAGGCAAATTTGTCAATTTTTTTCTATAGTCAATATTTTTGTCTTATTTACAAAATCTTTTCAACCTAAACAACATGTTCTTCCCACTCCCATTTCTTTTGTTCTTTTGAGACAGGGTCTCAACTACCTATGCTGGCGTCAAACTCAGCAATCCTCCTGTCTCAGCCTCTGAAGTGTTGGAATTACAGGGGTGTGCTACCACGCCCAGCTCAAATTCTCTTTTTTAACACTTGAAAATTTTAAAGATTGCTTTTTCTTGTAATTTAATTAAAAAACTATTTTAAAAGCATATTATTTTAGCAATCCCTTCCCCCCTCATTGATTTTAATGTTATCTTTCATATGTCAAATTTCTACATACATATGGGTCAATCTTTGGGGTGCTCTGTCCTGCTTCATTCCTCTATTTACCCAATAACAAACTATCTTAAGTACAGTGGCTTTATTGTAAGTCTTAATATCTAGTATGTAGGGCAAGCCTCTCTACCTTGTTTTCACCAAAACTCTGCAAGGTATATTCTTGATCTATTGCTTCTCTGTAAGAATTTTAGGATCTAACTGATGAGCTCCTTAGTAAATCCTGCTGGATTCTGAATTTACAGAATAAACTGATGAATATAATGACCGCTCTATCTTTTGACTAAGGTATATACATGCATATAAGTATTTATATGGTCTATAAAGAGCTTGTCCATTTTTATTCAAATACATTCTTTGTAAGCAAAAATATTTCTGTTGTCATAAAAGGGATTTATTTCCCATTATACTCTTTTATTGAATATTAGTGAAATATAAAAAAAGTGTTTTTACATGTTGCTCTTACCTGAACAGCTTTCAATGTGCTGACCCCTCAGTAGGTATAATAATCTGTAATATATTTTCTGGCTTTTCTAAATAGACAAGCTCATCAGTTTTATCACTTTCTTTCCTATTTGACTTATTTCTTTATGTAGTCTGGCTGAACTGTCTAGGAACACAAAAGCAATCTAACAAAATTACTGAACATGAGTGTGTATAAAATGTTGTCACCATTAATAGTAAGGCTGTTAAGTGTTCATTAGCTATGTCTGCTGAAAGTCTAAGACATAGCTCTTTATCAAGTTAGTGTGTTCACATTTATCAAATGCCTTTCTGAATCTAAGACAGTCTAGTCTTTCCATGTTGTACATCATAGGTTTTCTAGTGATAATGCATACCATTAAATTCCTGTGCATATATCCTACTTTGTAATGAAACATGTTTTCCGTATTTTCCTTTTTATTATTTTTTTAATTTAAATTTACAATGTTTCACTCTGGTATTCCTAAGTGAGATGGATTTGTAATTCTGTTATACTACCTTACTTTGTATTCATTCAGGTTTTTTTTTTTTGTTTTTTTTGGGGGGGGCACTGGGGATTGAACTCACAACCTCACGCCTGCCAGACAGGCGCTTGAGCCACTGAGCCAAACTCCCAGCCCTGGTTTTTTGAGGCAGGGTCGCACTATGTAGTAGCTCAGGCCAGCCTTGCGCTCACGTTGTAGCCCAAGCCGGCTTCGAACTCACAACACTCCTCCTGCCTCAGCCTGTATTCATTCAGTTTTATCAATCTATTAGTCTCAGAAAAATGAGATCAAGAACATACTCTTTCTATTCTGATGGTTGATAAAATTGTAACAATTAGCTCTTTCCAGAAGGTCCAGAAATACATGCCTGCAAAACCAATTGAGTCTAATGTCTGGAAAGAGGAATTGGGAGAAAAAGTTTGATTCTTAGATCATTTTCTTTAACAATTACTACTTTAGCTCTACTATTTTACTTTGAAATAAATTTGGTTAATTAGCTTGTATAAAATTTTTTGATTTTTCTTTTAAATTTACTACTAAGACACTAGTCATATTATTTACTATTGCAAACCTCTACTGACTTGTTATGTCCTGGTTTCATTTCTAATGATTAGTCTTTTTTCCACTTTCTTGATTAATCTTATTAGATCCTTGTCTATTGTATTTTTTTCATTATGTTGAATTATTCTCTTGCTTTTCTATTTCATTAATTTCTACTCTTATTTTCTTCCATTTATTTTCAACTGGTATTATTATTATTGTTTCTTTAGATTCTTTTTTTGTTTTGTTTTTTGAGATAAGATCTTACTATGTAGTTCAGGCTGGCCTTCAACTCATGGCAAGCCTCATGAGTACTGCGATTACAGGGGTGCATCACTATATCAACCAGATTCCTGAGTTAAATATTTACATCACTAAATATTTTATGTTCACTTTTTCCAAGAGCTGGTTTTTTTTCCTGTTTCTGAACATTTTTATTTTAACTATCATTTTACTATAAATAATTGAGTAACCTGTGGTCAGAGAATTGGATCTGTACAGTATCATTTCTTTCAGATTTGCTGATACTTCCTCTGTGACCTTGTGAAAAGATATACATTAAGATATATTATGAAAAACCGAATGTATGTAAAACTAATAATGCTTTGCCCCATGTACCATCCTGTTTGCATTAATTAGGATAATCTTGTAATACCCTTGAAGCAGATAGCCTTATTTTCCCTACTTTATGACTGAGAAAACTAAAAGCACAGTAAGATAAAGTAATTTTCTCACGGTTATTCAGGCAACTAAACACTGAGTTTTTAACTACTACACAAAACATTGTCTTTCTTGGGCACAGGGTTTAGTGTCTATTAAACCTAAATTATTCTGATTTTTCAGAATTTCTACAACCCTATATTTTTCTGCTTGCCTTGTCTAAAGGTCAGTTCAAATTTCCTACTGTAATTTGAGAATATCAGTTCCTTTACATAATTGTCACTTTTTAATTCACATATATCAGGATTACACAAGGTAGCCATGCAATGTGTTGCACACTTATAATCCTAGCACTCTGATAGGCTAAAGCAGGAGGATGTAAAATTCAAGCTTAGCCTGGGAAAAATCAGTAAGACCCTATATCAAAATGTAAAACATGAATAAAGGCTAGGTATATAACTCAGTGCAAAGACCCTGGGTCAGATCCCCAATACAGAAGAAAAACAAAAAACAACTACAGAAGATGCATTCAAATTCATGATCTTACTGGTGAACTGTTTATTAGACAGGATTCCTTATCCAATCTGTTCAATATAATGCTTGTTTTACCACTTTCTTTTGGTTAAAATTTACATGGTACATCTTTATTCCTTTAATCTCACCTTGTAGTTTTATTCTAGGTACATCTCTTAAGCAATATAAAGTTAGATTTAAAAAAAAATCTAACTGATAATATTGTAGTACGCATCAGTTTACATATACCAGGATATTTTTTATTTTAAACAGAAAAAAAATAATTTCAAAACACGAAAATTAGAGGGTAACAATGGTTAATACATGGCACATTGTTATCTTTAGTTATTCAGAGTGCAAGATATCTGCATTTAACTATCCAAATATTAGCACATATCATTCTTTCTAAAGAACTAAGAGAAATTAACAGTATATCTTTTAACTATCACACACACACACACACACATTATTAATTCAATGAACTACTGGGAGCGCTCTCTCTCTCTCTCTCTGCATCTCTCCTCTCTGCCATCTCACCAGGAGACCAGAAGAAACAGATCCAAGTGACCAAGGACTTAAAATTCTACAATGGTGTGCCAAAATAAATCTTTCCCCTTTTCAACTTGATTTTCTCAGGTATTTTTCCATAATAATAGAAAGCTAACAAACACCCTCAGCTTCCTACTTTCTTTATTAACCTGTACAACACAACTTTTTTTTGGTACCAGGAATCGAACTCAGGACTTTGCATTTGCCAGGCAGGTGCTGTGACACTGAGCTATATCCCTAGCCCCGTGTTTCCTTACTGTGTCTTCATGGCAAAAAAATTTAGCCATGCTCTACCTATTTCTCTAAAAGACAAGTCTGGAAAATAAAGTCAACTTTGAAGACCATTTCACTAGATAAAAAATTTAAGAGGATTAAGTCATATTTTGATAAGAAAATGAACACTAATTTTGAAACACTAGCACCTGTGGAAAGGCATGATTATTGTGGTTATTTATTTAAAATATCACATGGGCAAATCAACTCAATGTAGTTTTATTTTAAACCAAAGCAAGATTATTAAAACGCATACTCTAAATTAGTTTATACCCGTTAGTGATTCTAATTGTATTCATGGCATGAGAGCAGACAGATTACAGCGTTTTACAACCTTTGAAGCCTCCAACTCTTTAATTTTGTCTTCGGCCTCTGTCAGTTTATCTTTCAAAGCTGCAATTTCCTTCTCCATGGGCATCACAACAGACCGAAGTTTTTCAGCATCTTCTTGGGCCTGTGGTTAAAAGGAATTAAATGTTACAACTTAATCATTTATTGCTTTTCAAAGAAACTCTGGCCCATCCATTTACAAATAACTATATTAGGCACAGTATTAGCAATTTCAAAACTGAACTAAATATAACTTTTCTTTTTTTCCCTCTTTTTTTTCCCCAGGGGGCAACACACACATTGCACACTGTCATCCCCAAATCATTCACCCAGAGCACAAGACATCTGCATTCCATTCTCCAAACAATACCAGCACAAATCTTTCTCTTTGGTCACTTCAGAGAAATCAATACTACATCTATCTTAACTATTTTTTTATATACATATACATGTTTTTTCTTTCCGCTTCTCACACTAATGAAACAATACAATGTTTCAGTGATATATTACTAGAATGTCAAGTTATAATCAGTTTTCGCAAATATTTCATTTAAAATTTGAAACAGAAAAACACATTCACTATGACAAATGTGACTTTTCAACTGAGCAACTGAGTTAGAAAATATTTTATATGTAAAAGGAAATATCCATAACAAATAATTTTTTAAGTCCTATGTACTAAGTTAGTGATATCATAACTTACAAATAATGAAAAGACTTTTTTAGGGGGTTGGGTTAAGACAAAGTCTCACTATGTAGGGCAGGCTGGCCTTGAACTCATTTATGTAGCCCAGGCTGACCTCAAACTCCTGCCTCAGCCTCTCAAGGGCTGGGACTACAGGTTTGAGCCACCACGTCAGTCCCTGATGATGATGTTTTATTTATTTATTTATTTTATTTATTTATTTATTTTTTTGGTGGCACTGGGGATTGAACTCACAACCTCGCGCCTGTCAGACAGGCGCTTAAGTCACTGAGCCAAACTCCCGGCCCTGATGATGATGTTTAAAACATAAAATAGAATAATGTTTTCTAAAGTGTTAGATAATTACGTTGCTATAAAAAGACTTTCAAGTATGTCGAAATTCTTTAAAGATTATTTTACTTTTAATAGCTAAATGAAGCAACTCAAAGAATGACCCCTAAAACTATCACACTATTTTCCAAGTTCCATTCTCAAAATCATGGACTCAAAGGAAACTACTTAAACTAGTTAAATGGTGAGGAACTAAATTTTCCATATATATACCTACACACAGATAGAGAAACAATGGTAGAGACAAAAAGCCAGAGCTCCTCCTACTAATGAAAATGAAACTTAAGCTTATTCACTGAATGTAAAGAACTGAAACATCCCAAATCGTTCAGAATTCAGAAAATATGCCCAAATGTGAAGAGACTTTTTTTTTAAATCCCCTGGAAAGAAGATTCAGATTCACTTTCACTTTATTTTCAGGTTCTTTTTTTTTTTTTTTTTTTTTGGT
>RJWM01006601.1:71513-83486 GCA_004363535.1 Dasyprocta punctata
CCTTGCGCTTGCCAGGGCAGGCGCTTAAGCCGCTGAGCCAAACTCCCCAGCCCTGGTTTTTTGAGGCAGGGTCGCACTATGTAGCTCAGGCCGGCCTTGCGCTCGCGTTGTAGCCCAAGCCGGCCTCGAACTCACAACGCTCCACCTACCTCAGCCTCCCGAGTGCTGGGATTAAAGGCGTGCGCCACCATGCCCGGCTTATTTTCAGGTTCTTAAAATCATTCATTTTGAATTAAGTACTGTTTGGAAAAGCCATGTTAGCTTAAAACTTCTTTACAGTCAAAGGTAGTTTGGAATGCTTCTAAAGAGGTCACTTGATTAAAAATCAAGAAAAAAAATGGGAGGAAGAATAGATACTATCATAGTTATTCACGTAAATATGACATCACTATTCCAAGTACTGCAGGTCACTGTAAACAAAGTTTTAAAATGCACTTTAAAAATGAAAGCAGGGTCATTACAAGCACAGAAAATCTGAAAGTAAAACCGTATTACAGCTAAGAGAAGTCCAAGATGACCTGACTAAATTCAGTGTGGTTAGTTTTTCTTACATGAGAAACCTGAAGTATAAATAAATTAAGAGCAAAATAAGAGAGAAGGGGACCAAGAGACGGAGGGAGAAGGGAAAGCAAGGACAGGGATGAAAAAAGAATTAAGACATATTGCGTACATGCACCAACTCGCATGATGAATGTAATCATTACTATGAATAGTGTGTACTAATAAAACATTTTAAAGTTTCAGGCTTTTATTAAAACAATAAAAAAATAAAATAAAATAAATTCAATATGGCATCCTGAATGGGATCCTCCAACGGCAGGGGAAAGGACATTAAAAGTAATACAATCTGAATATAAAGAATGGGCTCTGGTCAATAATAATGAAATTATATTAATTTATTAACTACAAAAAAGTATCATATTAATGTAGGATACTAATAACGAAAACTGGATACAGAGTACATTGGAACTATACTACTATCTTCATAATTTTTGTGTTAATCAAAAATGGCTCTAAAAACGAAGTTCACTTTAAAAAAAAATTTTTTTTTAAAGACAGGATCTCGCTATGCAGTTCAGGCTGGTCTTGAGCTCACTTTGGAGCCCAGGCTGGTCTCGAACTCTCAACGATCCTCCTGCCTCAGCCTCCCAAGTGCTGTAAAAATTTTTTTAAATTAAAAAATTTTTTTAATTAAAAATTTTTAAATGACACCATGTCTCACACTGTAGAAATGACTATGTATGCAGTAAAAGAATGAAACAAAGATTAGTAAGCAAAGATCATTCTTAATCCAATTGAAAGGAAAATTCAAATTTTAATTATTTTGTATGTCATTTTTAAAATATATGTATATAAATTAATACACTTATATAATCACACTGCCCAAAAAGCTTTTTAAATTTTCTCAGTGATGTTTTGTCTTATATTTAGTTGCACTGTGTTCACTCATTATACGGTACTATGTTGAAACACATTATGTGGAGCATCTGTCATATAGGAGACAAAGTATACTGAGTAAAGAAAGAAAACGTTAGTAACATCTGTTATAAAACTGGTTTACACACAATCATCAAACCACATTCATTCAACAAATACTTACTGAACATCTATGTGCTAGATACTATCTTGGGTATTTAGGATTCACAAATAAGATTCCTGTCTTCACAGAACTTACATTCTAGCAAATGAAAAAGGGCAGCAACCAATAAACACAATAAAAGGTGACCTCCATGTTTTACAAAGAAATAGGTGCTGTGAAAAGAGAAAAGCTGGAGCAGGATACAGGAAATCAGGAGAGTCAGGATAGCTGGAAAACAGAGGTGGGCACACACTGCCGAAAAGCAGCTTCTTCAACAAATGGTGCTGGGAAAACTGGGTACCGCCTTGTAGAAGATTGAAACTAGACCCCTATCTCTCAATCTGTACTACAATCAAATCAAAATGGATTAAAGACTTAGATAAGAAACCAGAAATGTTGAAACTGCCAAAAGACAATATAGGGAAAACATGTGGCACCACAGGCACAGACAAGGACTTCCTGAATAGAATTCCTGTAGCAGAAGAAGTACCATCGAGACAGGTGGGATTATCATCAAATTTAAAAGCTTCTGCACAGCCAAGAAAACTGTCAACAAAATGAAGAAACAATCTACAGAATGGGAGCATTTTTTTTTCTTTCTACTCTTCTGTTGGATGACTAATATCTAGAATATATAAAGAACCAAAAAGAAAAATCCTAACAAATAACTCAATCAAAAATGGGCAAATAAACTGAATAGACACTTCTCAAAAGAAGTACAAATGGCTGTTGAACACATAAAAAATGTTCAACATCTTTAGCCATTAGGGAAATGCAAATCACAATGCTGACATTCCACATTATCCTCTCACCCCTTAGGAAGACTACCATCAAAAACAATGAATGCTGGCAAGAATGTAGAGAACTATGAATATGAATATAGAGATTTCTAAAAAAATTAAAAATACCATTTGACCCAGCTATATCTCTCCCTAGTATATTCCCAAAAGAATTAAAGATGTCATACTACAGTGATACACTCATATTCCTGTTTATAGCAGCATAATTCATAACAGCTAAGTTCTGGAAACAGCCTAGATGTGCATCAACAGATGAATGGATAAAGAAAATACGTTGTGGAGCCATTTGGAGCACAGATCGGGGAGAGCCAAGATGGAAGCAAAATCCCTCCCTGTAAGCCATTCAGAGCACAGATCAGGGAGAGCAATGAAGGAGCAAAGCCCCCACCTGTGAGCCACCTGAATGTGGACTGGGGAGAGGAGAACCACCCCTCCCCACACCACCGTGAGCAACCAGGTGATTATGAGGTCCTGTATTGTTTGACTGACATTGCAAGCCTAAAGCCAAGCAACTCTTTGGAGGACAATATGCAATGTAGTAACTGTGGTGGATTTCCTACTGTCTTATCACTGTTTTGATTCATTTTATTGCTCTGTTTTATTTCCTTTAAAATTAAAGAGAAAAGGCAGCCATCAGATTGGAACAGGCAGACCCCAGCCTCTCCCCATGAGTCAGCACCACTGGAGGACAATGGGGTAGAGAGAACAAGGCCACACCAGCAAGCAAGCCCAGTCTGGGAACCAGCACCATGTACAGGCCACCAGTGGACTGGAACAGACAGACCTCAGCTCCTTCCAGCACATGGGCTGGCAAACAAGAAGCACCAATCCCCACCTGACCCCCACCTCCTGCCATAAGCAACCAGCTTATCCAGAGAAACACAGGCTGTAATGATAGCTATGGAGGTGAAATGCAGTTGGATGCCTGTGGTGCTTTGGTGTTTCACCAACATTGCAGGTCTAGGGCCAGTGGTCTGATAAGACAGGTTCAGAGGATAGTGGTATGCAGTGTGATATCTAGGGGGATCTCCTTTTGAGGGCTGCAGCCATTGTAGATTCCCTATGGTCTTGTTTTGGAAGTCCTATATTGTTTCTATTGTTTTGTTGGGTTGGGTTTTATTCTCTTTTGTTTTGTTTCATTATGTGAAATTCGATGGGTAGGTTCAGAGGATAGTGGTATGCAGTATGATATCTAGGGGGATCTCCTTCTGAGGGCTGCAGCCATTGTAGATTCCCTATGGTCTTGTTTAGGAAGTTCTATATTGTTTCTATTGTTTTGTTGGGTTGGGGTTTTATTCTCTTTTGTTTTGTTTCATTATGTGAAATTCGATGGCAGAAGCAGCTATTTCAAAGATAGCAAGATATATTATGGTAGCAATTATGGATTTACTATTGGCTTGTTTTGAAGTCCTTTACTGCATTCATTGTTTTGTTTTTATTGTTTCTGTTCTGTTTGATTTTTACTATGTTCAAAGTTATCCATAGCTTTTTGGAGACATCGAAAGGCATTATAGTAACTATTACTGATTTCATAATGTTTTGAAGTCTTATAACTCTTATGCTGGTTTGTTTTGATTGGTTTTATTCCATTTTATCCTCTTCAAAATGATAAAAAATATAAAATCAAAAATAAATAAATTAAATCAAAGAAAAAAAACTGAAGGAGTTAGTGAGATCCAATATGTACAATAAATATTGTGAAGATGAAAAGGGAGGAAATGTCTAAAAAGGAAAGGTGGTAGCCACTGTTAATTTTCTATTACCTTGTTTAGAAGTCCTGCATTGTTTTCATTGTTTGGTTTGGTTTGGTTTTATTCTGTTCTGTTTTGTTAGATTCTATTATGTCTTATGGTATGGACAGCTATTTTAAAGATAACATGAGGCATCATGGTAGCCATTGTTGATTTTGCATTATTTTGTTTTGAAGTCCTGTACTGCTCTCATTGTTTTGTTTTGATTGACTTTACTCTGTTTCATTTTGTTTTGTTCTTTAAAACAAAAATAAAAATAAAATGTGTATATATACACAACAACATAATATTCAGCCATAAAAAATCATATCCTGTTGTTTACAGGAAAATGGTCAGAACTCAAGACTACCATGCTAAGCAAAATCAGTCAAACTCACAAAGTTAAATATCACATGTTTTTTCTCATTCTAAATCGAGAAACCTGAAATATAAATAAAGAAAGAAAGAAGGGATGATAGGAAACTAGCTGGCACAGTCTTGGAGATGAGGAAGAAAATTGAGCGAGAAGGGAGCAAAAAGAAAGGAGGGATAAAGGGACTGAAAGTGATCAAGATGTTATATGCAAGTACCAATTCCCCAAAACAAACATTACCATTTTGTATTACAAACATGCATTAAAAGAAAGCCCCTCAGAATAAAACATATGTAGCAACAGAGAAACATAATATATAGTAAAATTACAGTATCTTTTAAAAACAAAAAAATTTTGAACAAAATAAGGAAGACAGATGATAGGTATTATCTAAGTCAGGGGCATTGCAGTAAGTAGTGGTATATTTAACTCTGTGTCCAAATAATTCCTGTTACAGAGAACATAAAAGTATACCTTCTAGTATACCACAATATTTGTTAAATCATTTTGCATGTATATTCAAATATTTCTACAGATACACACAATGCTTCATACCTTTTTCATTTCATTTTCTAAATTTTCTTCTTCTTGGCCTTCAGACAGCATTCGCCTCAAATCAGCTATTTCTCTTTCTGCAGATTCTCGATATTGTGCCCACTGTGTTCGCTCCTGTTCCAGCCTGCGGTGAAACTGGTGTTCATAGTCATGAACTGTTTCTACAAAACATCATCATGTATTTCATGTGTAAGCATTAAGAAACAAAAATGTCTGGCACCTACAATTTTTCAAGTGACACAGAGAACTTATGCCTAATTTCTGGAAAATTTAGTTCACTAAAAAACAAACAAACAAAAAAAGAAACAAAGCTAACATTTCTACTTAGTCCTTAATATACAAGGACTTTACTAAATCATCATCTCTAATATTCACACTAAGCCTGTACCATATGTTATTTTTCAGTGAGAAACCTTAGGAAAGGTTAAGTAGTCTGGCCAATGTTTTATAACCACAAAGAAACAGAGCTTGAACTCAAACCTAAGGCCAACTGCAAAATCTGTTTTTATTTTTATTTATTATTTATTGGTACCTGGAATTGAACTCAGGACTTCGCAGTTGCCATGTAGGTGCTTATGCTGCGGAGCTGTATCCCTGTCCCAAAATCTGTTTTTAGATACTACACTGTGGCTGTAATATCAAATACATATCACCTTGCTCTACTATCTGAAAGTGGGAGAAAAAGAATACACCTCTGAAATATTTAACTATAACCCAAGATTCTAAATTGAGACAAATTTTATAAAATCTTTATAAAAGGGTTTTATCTTTTAATTGAATCTTAAAATATGTGACAACCACTGCTGATTGCTAGGTAACTTCCACTGTTCTTTCTTTACTAGCAAAACTCTAATTTTGTTTAGGAAGTTGACATACCCAGTTTAGGATGGAAGAAGAAAAATGTCAGAGCAGTAAGTGGCAGTGACTTCCTCAGGACAAAATGTTTAGAGTCTGCAAAACAGTAGCTTGGAAAGGAATCAAAGTGAGAGGAGGTTATACAGGAACCAAGAGGGAACTGGCAAAGGCAAAGAAAAAAGTATTAAGTGATACAGAAGAAATAGGTCAGATCACAGATGACAGAAGAGAACGATCACAGACCCTGCTGCCACCAATGGTGGCTGACTAGCTACCAGCCCAGTGACAAAATAAAACCAAAAACTTTGTGATCACCAAGAATCAGAGAACCATGGGACCAAGATAATCAGCTGCAACTGCAATCACAAAGAAAACACAGGACAATGCTTCCAGAATGGCCTTCCACAGTCAACAGCTGGTGAGTGACTTCAGTATAGTGCCCAATGCCACAATCACAGAACAAAAGCTAGCAGGGACACCAGTCTAGAGAATGGTCCAGTGATTGAACTTGGGTCCCAGAACAGCCCCTTGGCTCCAAGTCACACCCGCCTTCCCAGAGCAAAGAGGGAAGGACAGCCACAGAAGACAGCCGGCAGATGGCGAGCAGGCCACAAGGAGTCCCACTAGGGACTGGGGCTAGTGAGCACAGACCTGGCTCCTGGGATCAGAGGCCAGGTTCAGCCTGAGTTAAACAAGACTGGAAACTCACATCAACACCCTGTTCCTACTTTATGTAGAACTTTGCATCCAGCACCATTCTGGGGGCAGACTTTCACTTTACACTTCCAACATAAACCAAAGATACACCCTGGCTTGAGCTCTGCTCATTAATCCTAGGCTGAAGAAAAGAGTCACATGTCCAAACAATAGAAAACTTTCTTATTTATTTTATGCTATTCTTTTATTTTGCTCTCTTCCTCCTCCTATTCATCCCCCCACCATTTTTATTCTATTATTTACCATTTTTTTCTTTTATGAGCATCCCTGTTTGAGAGTAATTCTTGTCTTCTTCTTGCAAAACAGTTTATAGAGGGTAAGGACATTGTCCTTGGTCCCTCTTTATCCCTTCTACTTTTAGCCGTATCTTTTTGCCTGACTTCTTTCTCCTACTTCTTATGCTTTCTCAATTTTCCTTTTCATTTTTCTACCCATTTTCATTTGCATCTTTCCCATCACCATTTCTCACTACAAATTTTGTATATAACGTAAGTCTACCATCATTAGGATCCTTTGCCCCCTTCCTATTTGCTCCTTCCCATACCACCTAACAGAAGCCTTTAAAAATTTTAACACAAAAAACAAAAAGAACTTTATCTTGTCTTTACCCTCTTCTGCAATTACCTAGTCCCCAAACCCCTGGGCTTTAGATAACTGATTCTATAAAAACAGCATTGAATGTTGTTTTCACCATTAGAGGAGTCATAACCATCGCATTTAGTGCATATGAACTGTGGGTCAATACTTGCGCAGGAGGGAACACCAAGATAGCAGAGTGGTAAACAGCACAGAAAGAGCCTCTCTGAGAGCTGCCATCCTGATGCTGGAATATAGCAATGCGAGGAAGACAACAAGAAGGGAAGTGGGGTCCCCCAAAACCCAGGAGAAGGATCTGAACTGAGAACCAAAGACTATGGAGAGGGTGAACAGAGAAACTTCAATAAAGGAGGAAGAGATAGTGGACAGAGCATTTTCCCTAAATCAAGACTCAGTGTGCAAGTGGAGTGATTCAAACCTGCAGACATACAGTGTCTGCTGCCCACACCAGAGGCCTCCACAGAGAGGCACAGCAGTGGAGGGGAGCAGAGAATGTGAAGGACTGTACTAGCTGGGGGTGAGTGCTAAGGGCTCAGTCATTCCACAGGAGACAGCAATTGGCTGGGAGCCATTTTGGAGAGCGACTGGCTGAGCTTACAACTCAGAGCAGCTGCTGGTTCTATCCAATGCCTCCCAGCTGGGTTCAGGCCTGCCACAAAAGGTCTATAGACTGCTGCAGGCTGAATGGGATTGGTCTCGGCCCCCATAGCCAGAATACAGACTGAACTTCAGCAGAAATAAAGGTGCAGCCTTGCTGAGATTACGCACTATCCTGCCATAAAAAAAACTGCTGGTTTGCTGCAATAAATCAACATAGATCTGGACTCTGACTCCACACATTGTCTACCAGTGACAGAAGAGACAAACCTAGAAGTGAACTTTTTTTCCCTCTCTCTCATTTGTTTTTTGTTGTTGTTACTGTGATTTTGGTTTTCTTTTTTCTCTTTTCTCCTTCATCATTTGATATTGTTTTTATATGACTGGGAATGTGGTGTCTAGCCTCTTTGTGATTATTGTTCTGTTCTATTCTTCCTTTTATCTCTTCCTTCTCTCTTTCTGCACCAGTTTCCCAAAATTAGTGTGATCCCCTACTCTAAGCCCTACTTCTAATCTCTTCTATTTCTCTCTCTTCTCCCTAATCTCTTTTAAACTTTAACCCCTGAGGGTAAAATTGACATCTTAAGGACTTATTTACTGCATATACTTTTCTCACTTGTTCTAGATTTTGTTATATAACCACAAATCTACTTCATATAGTTAAAGGTGGCAAATTAAGCTACCTCATTTTCTAAGCTATGTTTGATGCTACTGTTATCAGTAATGGAGCCACTTTAGCCAAAAGTGACATAATTGTTCGAACTAGCTGTTCTTCCTAGTATTCCAAGACTGAGAATAACTAAGAGTCATAGAAAATACTACGGCACAGTGTCAAAGAACCAGGGGCTAGGTCAGGCAGGCAGCAACTTCTCATCCCCAACAAACTGAAAACGTAAAATCCTGCAACAGACTCAAACCCCAAAAACCAGCTACACCTGGAAGACATCTTGGAGAAGTAGTCATTTCCTAAGGTTTCTAAATACTAGCAACAAAGCAACTCAGCATAGGTAATTTATAAGCATCAACCCAAGAATTAAACTTTAAAAAATAAAAAATGAGAAGACATTTAAACAAGATGCAACCTCAGACACATCTGGTTAACCAAAGGCAAACCCAGGGGGCAATGAGGTGGGAATATCTGAAAACCACCCACCTGGCCTCTCTGAAGTGGTAATAACAAAGCAATTGAAAAATGAGGCTCTAGAAAAAAATCAAACCAGAAATAATTTCTCAGGTAACTGTAAAGATGATGTCCACAATGAAAACCATGTTTAGTGACTCTAGAGAAAATACAGATTTAAAAAAAAAAGAGGAGTTTAAGAAAATGATGAAAGCCATGAAAGCTCAGCATAGGAAAGAAAATCTGTAAGGCAGATTCAAGAGATATCCAGGACAATAAAAATTCCACTGAAACTATCCACAGCAGAATCACCAATGTGAGGACAGAATCTCAAATACAGAAGACAAGCTTGCAGTATGTGATCATGAAAATAAAGATCTTTAAAAATAGTAAGGGACCATGAGAAATCAATCCAGCAACTACTAGATGAGACAAAGAAGAATGATTTAAGATGGATCATAGTCAATGAAAAAGCAGGAGATAGCACAAATGATACATAAAAAAACTTCTTACAGACATCATGGCAGAAAACTTCCCTGGTAGAGAAAAAGAATTTGACATACAGTAAGTGAGGCATATAGAACTCCAATTAGCTAGGGTCAAAAAAACTACATCGAGGCATATTACAGTCAAGAGTCCACAAATTCAATACAAAAATAGAATCTTAAAAGCTGTAAGGGAAAAGAAACAAATCACCTATAAATGAAAGCCCATCAGAATCACAGCTGACTTCTTAGCACAAACCCTCAAGTCAAGGAGAACTTGGAGTGAAGTATTTCAAACTCTAAAGGAAAACAACCTCCAACCCAAATTGATGTACCCCACAAAACTATCTTTCAAAACTGGTGGGGAAACAAGATACTTCCATGACAAAGAACACCTGAAGAAGTTTTTGACCAGCACTACCAAATATATTGAAGAACATTCTAGACAGAGATAGCAAGGACTACCACTCCATGAACTCCAAAAGAAGAAATCCACTAGGCAAAGCAAACAAACAGATGAGAGAAAGAGGGATGCCAACAATAAGAAAATAACATGACAAGGATAAGTCAATACATACCAGTCATAACCATCAACATTAATGGTCTCAATTCACCAATCAAAAGATACAGACTGGCAAAATGGATCAAGAATCAAGATCCAACAATATGCTGTGTACAAAAAACACATTTAATTCAAGAAGAAATTCACAGACTGAAGGCCAAAGAATGGAAAACAATACTCCATGTGACAGCAACTCAGAAAAAAAGTAGGGTTAGCTATACTATTCTCAAACCGAATTTCAAGTCAAGACTGATTAAGAGAGACAAAGATCCTTGCAAAGGGAACAATCCAAGAGGAAGAGATAACAATCATAAATACATATGCAACAAATACCAGTGCACCCAACTATATAAAACAAAATATTAATGGACATGAAAAATCAGGTAACTACTAATACAATTGTATTGGGGGAGCTCAATACTCCACTGTCACTAAAACACAGATCAGCTAGACAAAAAAATAAAAATTTCTTAAAAATTGAAATATGAGAACTGAACCAAACTTTGGGACAAATGGACTCAGTAGATGTCTACAGAGAGTTCCATCAAACAACATCAGAATACACATTCTTCTCAGCTGCACATGGGACAATCTCCAAAACAGACCACATACTACCTCACAGAACATGCTCAAGTAAACGCAAATGAACTGAAATTATCCCATGCATATTATCTGACAATATTGCAATGAAACTGGAAATCAATAGCAAAAGAAACCACAAGAACTTCATAAACACATGGAAATTAAATAACACCCTCCTGCACAACAAATGGATCACAGATGAAATTAAAGAAGAAATTAAACTGTTTCTACAATTAAATAATGACAATGCAACATATCAGAACTTTTGAGACACATGAAAGCAGTTCTAAGAGGGAAATATATAGAAGCCCATACCCACATAAAGAAAACAGACAAAGTGCAAAAAACAGAAACAAAAAAACCACTTAATGTTGAACCTCAAAGTTCTACAAAAAGAAGAGCAAGCCAAGCACAAAGCTAGTGCAATGGAGGAAATTATAAAGATTAGAGCAGAAATAACTGCATTGGACAATAAGAAAATACAAAGAAAAAATGAATCAAAGAGTTGGTTCTTTGAAAGATTAAATAAAATCAACAAACCCTTAGTCAATCTTATCAAAAAAGGCAAGAAAAGACTTGAATCCACACAATTAGAAATGAAAAGGGTAAAATCACAACAGACCCTGAAGAAATCCAGAAGACCATCTATACCTACTTTGAGAATATGTATTCTAATAAGATGGAAAATGCAGAAGAAATGGACAGATTCCTAGATACGTATGAATTACAAAAGGTCAATCAAAAAGACACAAAAATCTTAAGTAAACCGGGTGTGGTGGCACAGGCCTGTAATCCCAGCACTCAGGAGGCTAAGGCAAAAGGATCTTTTCAAATTCAACACCAGCATGGATTACAAAGTGAGCTCAAGGCCAGCCTGAACTCAATAGTGAGACCTGTAGTAGTGAAGACCCCCGAATTGAAAAAAACTCACGGAGTGCCCGAAGAATTTAAATGGAGCATTTATTTTCCTGGCCAGGCGACGCAATCTCACTTAGACCCAATCCGAGACTGCGTGCGTCTCAGTGGCCTGGAGGGGCTTATAAAACACTAGAACAAAGAGAGGAGGAGTTTTGCTAACATGGGTACAAAAGTTGAGTACATTGGTTAGTATTTTAAAGATCTCTCGCACCCATTGGAGGAGTTGTCATGGGGAGGGTCTAAAGCCGGATGGTGGTGGTCGTTCCCTAATATGGATAACAAAGGTTACAGAAAGGCACGTTTCACACATTTTTTTCTCTTTGCATGGAGCAGGGTGAGTGTTTATCTTTTGACCCCCGCTTTTCGGTCAGCAACCTAAAAGTTGTAACTGTTTGTTTCTTAGATTACTGGGGGAAGGGGGATTTTACAGAAAAACAGAAACCTTAGCGAATCAAGGGGGGTTTCTAATCTAAGACGGCGCATACAAAACAGCAAAACGGCGC
>RJWM01006602.1:0-53940 GCA_004363535.1 Dasyprocta punctata
AAAAAGGAATTGTGAGATGAGGAAGACTGAGGCCTTTACATCTGTCACAGGGATCCTGTGTTTCTGCATTAAAACTTGGACTTTATGGAGATGGTGAGATCCAGCGGGTTAGGTTTCGATGACCTTTGGGACTGGACCAAAAACAAGATATTAATGCATAGCTGAAGCTAGAGGTCTTTTGTTCTATGTTTGTTCACATGAGTATGAGAATAATTGCAAACTGAACATTGTAATTGCAAAGAGGAAGGAGGGTAGGATTTAAGAACTGTTTGCCACATTCCAGTCTTGAGTGTGTCATACTGTGAGCTGAGGACAGGAGAAACCTGAATGGAAGAAGGTCTCTTGGATGACTGAGTGAACACAGGCATTAGCAGGGCCACTTTGTAAGGATGGAAAGGTGAATTATGAATACAGGCATCTGGCTAATGGGGAGAAATGTAGGTGTCCACGGGGTTGTTGGGAGCTGAAGTACATGTTCTTTTCTAATTTGCACAAAAACGCAAGTTTTTGGTATTATTATTAAACAATAGCACACTGGATATGACAGAAGACTCGCAGAAACATTAAATCCTGTGTCACTGAGGAAATAGGAAACACAAGAAGCGTTTGCCACACAGGAGGATGTGGACATGGTTTAGGGTCCTAGTTTCCCAAAAATTGTAAATTTGGCTGTAGAGCTGCTGAGATGACTGAGAGAAGATGGCAGATAAGAGAAAGCTGTGATATACTTTAAAGACTCAGCAGCTAGAACCCACTCTGAGTGGATGAGATGGCCAGGGTCAGCATGGGATATTCAGGAACCTTACCAAACTATTGAGCTGCTAGTCCACAGCTCTTTGGATTCCTTTCCTTGGACCAGGTTCAATCCCAGAACTCAGGGTGACTGAACCTGCAAATAGGCATTAGGGGACACCTGCACCAGAGGAGAATCCAGGCAGGAGCGGTTAGCATCTGAAAAAAACATGCCAGAGCTGTTTCTTACATGATGTTTTATGATAGTTGAGAAAACCACAGGGTTTTTGTGTATGGTGATTGGAACAGTGTTTCCAGAATTATTGCTGAACGTTTTGTTTGTTTGTTTAAGCTAGTTAGAAAAACAAGTTTCCTTTGGTTTGCGAAAGCATTAGGAAAACCTAAAAATGAAAATCTGGCCATTTTTCGAGCATCAGTCCATAATGTTTGCTTTTATAAACAATGCTGGCATTGCCTGGGAGGATCAGACAATTTAGAAAGGACAGGGTTGGGAATAACAAGGTTTTATTTCAGCAGAATTTGTATTAAAAACACTGTATCTTCTCTCCATTTTCCCAATTGATATTGAATGGATGCTGTTTAAGGAGCTGGTGGAATTGACAAATTAGAGAAATGTTCTGTAATGTGTAGTTTGGTATCAAAAGAATGGGTCTGTGCTTATTTGTGGAAACTTAACTTAGATTTGTAACTCAGTTTGCTTATCTACCTCCAAAACATACTCCTTAGGCAATGCGTGATTTTACAGAGCACAGAGTGATGTATGAGATTTTGTTGTTTTGTTTTCATTCACCTGATATGTAAAGAAAGCAAAAAAGTATGAAAAAACATTCTTTTTTCCTTCAAAAAGTAAAATGACTGCACAAAACAACTGAAAAAATTTAGGAAACTGTTTCCTACTGATTGGGAAAGTCAGTACAATACAGAGACTCAGATCTGGTAGATATGGATTGGAGTCCTGGTTCTATTATTTGTCAGCTCAGGGAAGTTATTGTTCTATTCAGATCTTCAGTTTCCTCATGTCTAATATATGAATCATAACTTCACTACTTCTCTCACAGGATGATATGAAATAATATATCTGAAGCATTTATTGTATGCTTTGACAGATGGTAACCACTCATGTCTCAGTCATTCAAATCAGCTGTTATTCATTGACCATTTGTGGTAAGGGTAAAAAAAGTTAATACAATGTAAGTTAGTAATAGGCCCTGTAGAAGTGTTTTGGGTATCCCCTCATGTCTTCTAAAATAACAGGATGACACTAGAAATAGAACTCTAGGAAAGGATCAGACTCTTAGTCTATTTCTGTCACCCATAAACTGTGATCCGAGACAGTGATAGAAAGCTTCACTTTCCTCATTCGTCAAAAGACTATTCCCACACACTTATTTAATGTGCTAATTGTGAGCCTTATGTGAAATGCTGAACATCCAAACTTATTGTGAACTTTAAAGTTCCACACAAATAGAGTATACTTTTATTATTAAAGAGGGAAAATACCAGTTGCCATGATTGAGCTTAATTTAGCATATATAGGTTATTTGCACACTGGGTTACAAATTGGAGTTTGAGAAGAAATGAACATTTGACTTCTGCTCTCCTTCATTGTCCTGTTTGCACACTTTAAAGGAATAATTGATTTTTGATAAACTTCATAAAGAATGTTGTAGAGTCTCTAGTTTGAAGACCATCTGCAGCCAAAATCTATCATCTGTCATGGTCAATATCAGTGTCTTCAAGTTTTTGTGTTTTTGTAACTGAAGCTGTATTTTTAAAACTATGTACCCTATGTTAATCAAACTGGTTTTCCTTTGAATGTTTTTGCTCAAAGCAAAATGGTCGTTTATAGAATCATTATTAGAGAATTCATGTATTTGCAGAACACTTCTCCTTTGAGCGTGCAGAGGAACCGTACATGTTTATCGAAGGATATCCTAGCTGGCCATGTTCTACTTTGCAACATGAATATCAAAGCTTTGATTTTGACCACAGAATTCTAGAGAGTGGTGCAGCTTCTTAAATTATTTTCAATTGTTGTATGTAGTCATTTTACTTTTTGAAGGAAAAAAGAATGTTCTTTCGTACTTTTTTGCCTTCTTTACATATTAGTAAATGAAAAACTACAAAACAACAAAATCTCATCCATCATTGTGCTCCATAAAATCACAGATTGCCCAAGGAGCATGTTTTGGGGGTGGATAAGCAAATTGAGTTACAGATAACTTACTTCTTTCTCTAGGGCTTTACACACCTAGATGTATATATATATATCTTAGTCTTTTATGTAGTTTTATCTTAGATGTAGATATATTTTTTAAAAATTTGCTGACAATGGTAACTTGCATTCTTGTTTGATACTTGCATAAGTTATGTTATTAGTGGAAACTTAAATGTTCAATTTGAATGTTTAAGCTAGTCATCTGGTGACTATTTTTGCCTGCAGTAAGTTGCTTTCCATGACACCGTAACAACACAGTGAGGTGGAGGGTGTCCTCTCAGTTGTAACCATGTGAGGGCACTCAGGTTTGAAGGAAGCAAACTGACCTAAGCACCCTTGCCCCCCAGCCTCGTGTGGATTTGGGCTGTGAATCATGTCTTCTGATTTCCAAACCAGTGCTGACTCTTCACAGGAGTTGTATATACTAACGTAAAATATGTGCAAACTAAGGTTTTCTCATTTAACTTGCTTGTTTATTTGTTTTCTCCTGACATAGCCTTCATTTCCAACTAGTTTATTGTAGTGGCATCTGGGAGTGGTGACTACTCCCAGTAATTGCTGACAGTAAGAGAAGAGCAACACTCCATCCCAACCTGATAATCACTATGGTTTAGGATTGTTTAGCAAACAGCATGCTCTGGTTTGGTGCAGAGTCTGAATCCTAAGAAGCACGGCACAATTGTGATATTTGTTAAGATGACCCTATATTATCAAGAAAAGCTTCAGTTTTGTTTAGTGTACTCCACTTAGGGAGGCAAGGGTGTGGTTTAAGCTTCCTATTGGAATTTGTTTACCATTAAAAGGGAGACAATATTACATTATCTGAAAATATGTCTAGCCAGACTTGTACTTCATCAGCTGCAGTGCCTTGATTGAAGTTAGTAAACATGGAAATGTGTAAGAGGAGTGATAGATGCAATTGTTTAGATGGAACGGAAACTTGATAAGCAAGGCAGAGAATAGTATACCTGTTTAAAGTCAGATGCATCAAAATACAGGATGTATTACAGAACCATTTATTCAGGCTGTCATTCATTATATGTGAAAGTAGTGGTTTCACATTTCTGTTTTTGAAGCAAAATGGCAGGCCTAGCTGCACATGTTTTAGAGGCTTTAAAAAAATCTATAAAATTTTTTTTGCATTTACATTCTAGAGAGAATTGTATACTCCAGATTTTTGTCTGTCTGCAAATGTACAATAAATAGTACCATTGGTTTAGTATCAAAATAAGCAAGTAATTAGCTGAATATACCTGTATTAAAAGATCAAATAGATATATCTCAAAATGTGTAAAGACTGAGTATGTAGGAAATATTTTTCAGGAGTGTTTTCGTTTTTCAAAATTAGGACTCTAAAATTATGTAACATTTAAATATCAGGCATTGAAGAAATGTTTATTCACATCTGAAGGTATGCATTTGCTTTCTGTTGAGAGCAAGAAAATGAGTATTCAGTGTTTCTGGAAAAAAAGTTTTAGATACAGAGTAGATGTGTAAAATTTTGTTCTGAAGGAAATTTTTTTTTCTGTTTTATCTAACGTGGGAAAGTAATAAGGAAGTCCCTATCTTTGAGACCACAGAATAATATATAATTCTAAATACCCATCATGTTGTGTTAAGAGGAGAGACAGAAAAAAATACTCTTTCTGCACATTTAATAAACATTTTCAAAATTACAAGTTTGTCATTTTTTCCATTCTCTTCTGTATGTTTACTTGCTGCAGTTTATACATATTTGATTCATTTTAAAAATCTATCTGTATGATCATCTTCCCCTTTTCTTTGGACTTCCCTCCTTGTATTGCAGGTGAGCCAGCCATGAGAGGTTACCTTGTGGCCATATTCCTGAGTGCTGTCTTCCTCTATTATGTGTTGCACTGCATATTATGGGGAGCAAATGTTTATTGGTAAGTTTCACTTTTGCTACTTAAACATAATTCCCAAACTAGTCTTTCATGTATATACACAAATGATATTAGAAGGACCTATATAAAAAAAAGAGAAAACTTTGAAACATTGTAACAGTTTAAATCTGTTATAGTTTTCTGTTATAAATTGGTGTCCTCACATTCCAGTATGCTATAGATTGTATCACTAAGTTTATTTATTTATTTATTTACTTACTTACTTATTTTTATTTTTGGCAGTTCTGAGGATTGAACCCAAAGTTTCATGCATGCTAGGCAAGTGGTCTACTGAGTTACACTCCCAGCACCTTTATTTTGTTTTGATACAGGGTCTTGTTAAGTTCCTCAAATTGGCCTCAAATTTAGTCTTCCTGCCTCAGTCTTCTGAGTAGCTGGCAATATAGGCATGCGTTACAGGCATGCCCAGCTATATCTCTTAACAATTTAGGGCCAGGAGTTTGGCTCTGCGGCTTAAGTGCCTGTCTGGTAGATGCAAGGTTGTGAGTTTGATCCCTGGTGCCGCAAAATATATATATATATATAATAAAATAAAAAAATAAAAAGTATATCTCTTAACAATTTAAAAACTAATAAGTAACCCCTGGTTTTTATTTACTATTCAGTGAAGTAGTAGTGCTGAACATCTTTAGTAAGTAACAGTCTCTGTTTATATACAGTCAGCTCCCTACTTAGAAATGTTTGAGTTGCACACTTTGACAGATATGAATGCATTTGGCATAACAAACATTCCTAGATGTAAACAGATTGTGAAAGTAGCTGATGTGTCTGCACACATTGTCACAGTTGTGCTGCTGCGTGCTTACTGTGCACTGTGATAGTATACAGTAGTGCAGTGCTTAGTCAGAGCCTGGGATGGCCGGAAGCAAGAGGAAAAGCTGTGGCAGAGCAGGGGGTACTGCTAGGAGGCGCAAAGCAACATACATTGTATATTTGTGTCAGAGATGTGTAAGACTCACTTTCTCTGACTTGGGAACAAATCTGACTAATGAGCATTCTGGAAAGGAACTCTTTTATAAGTCAGGGAATTTTGTGTAAGTTTGTCTCTTTGAGTTAATAGAGTAATCTGTGGACTCAGTGACATTCTACTTGTAGAGCCTAAAGTGCCTAGATATCAAAATGTTGGTAAAATACACATGCTTCAGATTAGTTTCCTTTGTTTAAAAATATCTGGTGGATGATGTGTGCCTTTTAAAAAATAACTTTGACTTAAAATACCACTTAGAAAATTTGTAAGAGGCACAGATAATGTTGCTGCAGAGAAATCCTCTATAAATAATTTTTTTTAACCACACTCCTCATTTTCAGTGCTTTGGCTAGGAATAGTTTTGATGACCTTTAAATGTGAAATGGATGGCAATATAAAATTAAATCAAAATAAATCACATGACAGCTGTCTTAGACAAAAGGTCAATAGTCTAGGTCTGTGTTTCAATGGCAGATCTTAGATTATGTTTCTGGCTTATACATACTAGATCAAAAATCGATTGTTCTGTATTTAATTGTAGCATTAAAAATTTGTAATGCTTTTCTTGGAAGGAAGCAAGGCAAATGGGTACCTGGAAAAAAGCAATCTCAGGTGGATGGCTGGGTTTGATTCTAAAGTTTGAGGATTTGGACCTGAATATTGTGCTAGGGGACTTTGAAGCCTGATTATACATTCAATGAGTAATATATCACAGCACTCTATCCTTCCATTTGTGCCACATCTAGCAATGGAAGACAGAAACAAAAGCAAAAAGCTTATTAGATTGCTTCTTTCCTGTAGTTCCTACTGTTTGTCACAGGGGAAATGATAAAACGAAGATAATAAAGTGGGTCTGAATGCAACAGTCATTTGCCATCAGAATTTGGGGAATGGCCAAATTGAGCCAACACATTACTCCATTCACAGAATGTACCCTAGGAAATTACCTCATGTAAGTGTTTGTACCATGAACTTGATTCCTTAAACTATTTATGACAGATAATTGTCTTTGCTTTAAAAACCACCCATGGTTTGTCTCCTCAGTATCCAAAAATCAAATATACCTCATTTTGTCCTCTAAATATAATTCAATATTTGTGGTCTGATGAACTAGTTTTGTATATTTTTTTGTCTTCCTTAAATATAAACCAAAGGGTTCTTGCCATTTATTGTATCCATACAAGATGTATTCCTGCATAAGAACTTTAGAAACCTCCTAGTTTGGAAAACTAGCAGTTCTAACTATGGAGATTTTTGTATTTATAGTATTGAAAAATGTGTGTGTTCATAAAGGGTTTAGTCTTTTTCCTGCAGTTTGTACCCTGCTGATTACAGAAATAATATTGATTAGGTTTAAAAGATGTTAGTATTTACATAATTGATTATCATCAAAAAGTTTTCACAGTAAGCTCTTTTCTTCTTTCCTAACTCTGAATCCTGTCTTCCCCACCTCCACTTATTTTTGTTCTCGTGCTCTGTCATGTTTCACAATACCCGTTCAGGTTGTGGTGACGAGTAATCTATTCAGGAGTCACACAAGAGCTAACCTTGTGCCACAAATAGAGGGAAGTTAGATAAGACTCTAAATGGCGTGATCTGTGGATCTCCCAAGACCACAAAGCATAGGTCTGTTGAATCTGCTCAAGTCACATGTTTCTGTGGTGTTTGTAAGTGTCCCCAGGCATGGCACAAAGAATGCCAGCTATTTGTACTTAAAATATGATTGGTTTCTCAGCGTTTCAAAGAGCCTAGTTAAAATGGAACCTTGTTTTTTAATTCCACAGTACAGTAACCCTACCTTTTTCTGAGAGTTCTTTGAATTTCTGGTCCAAGAGTCACCTTGGCTTTTTCCACTCTTCTTGCTTTGTACTCACAAATCCTCAAGTGTGTAGAACTTGGAGAAGGTCCTGTCATATCTCAGAGACACAGGGCGGAGTTTTATTCTCTGCCTGGGAAGCCTCAGTGGCAGCATGGAGTAAGTTCCCAGGGCATTCGCTTCCCTTTGGGCAGGCTTCCCGGTTCTGGTTTCTGACTGACACTATTTTTGTCTCCTAGGGTACCACCTGTGGAAATGAAGCAGAGAAATAAGATCCAGCCTTGTTTATCAAAGCCAGCATTTGCTTCTCTCCTAAGGTAAAAATATACCCAACAAACTGTGGCACACAAAATGTCTAAAATGTGTTCCTGATCATCTTCCCCATTTGCCTTCTTCATACAAATCTTAGCAGTGTAAAAAAACTTAAAAAAAAAAAAAGCTTGAGTATCTTCTCTCTTTTTATTCTCTTAGTGCTCTGCATATATTTTTTAAAAAGGCATTGGATAACTCAGTCAAACCATTGTTTTTTTGAGGCAGGTGAGATTAGAGATCTTATTTGTATTGATCATAAAACCTGTTCTTTAGGGTTTTATCATTCCCCTGATCCTGTGCTATTTTTCAACCTTATTACTGTATGGTTTCTTTTTCCTTCGCTCTGATTTAAACCTTGTGATTAGAAATTTTCTCTGATTTTTACTAACTTTTAGTAAACTACATAGACTGCAAATAATGATTAATCTGTGTGCACTACATAATAACTATTAATTTTGGTTGTCAGGACTTATAAATGGTTTACTTTTCTATCCATATATATTCTTTTTCTTTTTACCTCAATTTTGACAGACTGCTGATAGAAATTCCTTTAGATAACAAGAAATAAATGTCCATCTGATCTGACATGTCTAATTATGTAGAAAGGTATAAAAATTTTAGCATTTCTTTCCTTAACCAATCATAGTTTATTATATGACTGTTTTTTTTCCATTACAAGTTCTTAACCTTTTGGGGCAACAGATTCCTGTAAAATCAGTCAGCTGCCTAGAAAATTTCAGATGCACACAACTTTTTGCATGAGACCATATGGCTGTTTGTAGTCCATCCATGGCTGTGTGTCATTAGGAGCACTGCAAAGCTAGAACACTTTTAAGCTTTTTTTTAAAAACCATGATTCATATACTAAGAAATACATTTTGCTTTAGAGCATAGTACACGTGTATTTATAACAAGAAAAAGGTTTTACTGTTACTGTTCCAGATATGCTATGTTCAATTCTATTCACATTTTTAAAATATACTGGTCATGATTCACACAGTAGATATCATAAGCCACACAAAGTTGGTGGATGACGGGTTAAAATGCTACTCTAGAGTAAAGGTACTCTATGGCTTTAGTGGAAAAAACATTTTTCTTTCTGCGAAAACCCAGAAAGGTTAAAGTATTTTTTTATGCAAGAATGATTACCAAGTATGTAAGTCTGCAGTTTTTTAAATTAAGTTTATTGGTGCAATTTAGATATACATGTTTATATTCATCATAAGGCACTCATACCTGTATATATCTTCATTCTTTTCCTTCCTTGCTTTTCATCTTCCCCCTGCCTTGTTCCTTTTTCCTTTTGAACACTTTCTTCCAAGTTCACAATACCTGTTATACATTGTAGTGTTTGCTTACTCTTTCAGTTTCTCACACCAAGGAGACAAAGAGATACTGACATGTGTGTGCCCATTTATTTCACTTTAAGAGTATGTTTTCAGAATGCATTCATTTACCTAAAACTGTCTCAAATTTATCTTTATTTATGGCTGAATAGTATTCCATTGATTTTTTTTAAAAACCCTTTTTTATCAGTTTCTTGGTTGGTGGGCATTTGGGTTGTTTGCAAGATTTAGCTATTACAAACTGTGCTACTATAAACATGGGTACCCATGTATCATTGTGGTATGATGTTTTTAATTCTTCTGGGAAGATACCAAGAAGAGAAATAGCTGGGTCCAGTTCCCACTAGCTTTTTGAGAAATCTCCACACAATTTCCACAGTAGTTGCACCAGTCTACCCTCCTACCAATAGTAGAGAAAGTTTTCTTTTTCCCCACAGCCCTGCCAGCATTTGTTATTGGTTGATTTCTTGATAATAGCCATTCTTTCTAGAGTGAGATAGAATCTCAGTGTTGTTTTAATTTGCATCTCTCAAGTAACCAGTGATATTGATCATTTTTTTCATATTTGTTTGCCATTTGTGGTTCTTCTGAAAGGTGTATATTCATCTCAGATGCCCATTTTTAGATTGGATATTTGAATTTGGGGGTTTGATTTTTTTCAATTCTTTATATGTTCTAAGTATTAGTCTTTTGTCTGAGGTACAACTGGTGAAATTTTTTTCCACTGTGTGGGTTCTCTTTTCACTCTGTTGGTGATTTCTTTTGCTGTCCAAAAGCTTTTTAATAGGATGAGGTCCCAGTTGTTGATTCATTGTAATATTTCCCCATGTGATGGAATTTTATTCATGAAATCTTTGCCTATACCTATGTCTTCAAGAGTTCTACCTATTCTCTCTTCCAGCAGATTTAGTGTTTCTGTTTTAATATTTAGAATGGTGATCCATTTCAATTTTAGTTTAGTGCATGGTGAGAGACATGAATCTAGTTTTTGTGTTTGGCATATGGAAAGCCAGTTTTTCCAGCCCCCGATATATATTAAACTCATTTCTTCTAGTAAACATTTTTGGCCCCTTTCTCAAATATAAGGTGGCTAAGTGTGTATGAGATTGTTTCCGCATCTTCTAATCTGTTCCATTAATCCTCAGGTCTGATTTTTCGCCAGTAGTATGCTGTTTCTGTCACAGTAGCTTTTTAGTATAAATTCAAGTTGTTGATTATGGTGCCTTCTGCCTTGCCTTTGTTGCCTAGAATTGTTTTTGCCATTTTAGGTCTCTTCTGTTCCAAATGAATTATAGGAATGTTTTGTGTAGTTCTGTGAGATAAGCTAGTGGTGTTTTTATTGAGATTGCATTAAATCTGTACAAGGATTTTGGGAATATGGCCATTTTCAATACGTTGATTCTTCCTACACATGAGCAAAGGATATCTTTCCATTTTATGATACCCTCCTCGATTTCCTTTTTCAGAGTACTGTAATTTTCAATACATAGATTGTTTAAATCCTTTGACAAATTGATTCCTAAGTATTTTATTTTTGTATGCTATTGTGAATGATGTGGTTTTCTCTGTCAGTGAGTTTATTGTCTGTGTACATGAATGCTATTGATTTTTGAGTGTTGACTTTGTATCTAGCTGCAGTGCTGAATTTGGTTATTAAATCTACAAGGCTTTTGGTGGAATTTTTAGGATCTTCTATGTAGAGCATCACGTCATGCAAATAATGATAATTTAACTTGTTACTTTCCTATCCTTATTCCTTTTATTTCTGTCTCTTGTTTAATTGTTCTGGCTAATGTTTTCAGAACTATATTGAATAGGAGTGATCATAGTGAACACCCTTGTCTCGTTCCTGATTTAGAGTGAAAGCTTTCCGTTTTTGATATTTAGTATGATGTTGGCTATTGGTTTGTCATAGGTGGCTTTTATGAAATTGAGATAAAGACCTCATTCCCATTTTCTGTAGGGTTTTTAACATGAAGGGTGTTGGATTTTGTTTTCTTTTTTTTTGCATCTATTTTAATGATCACGTGATTTTTGTCTTTGGCTCTGTTGATATGACTCTGTTGATATGGGGTGTATTGCATTTATTGATTTGCATATGTTGAACTGTCCTTGCATTCCTGGGATGAATCCCACTTGATCATAATGTATAATCTTGATGATTTGCTGTATTTTATTTGCTGTTATCTTACTGAGGATTTTTGCATCTATGTTCATTAGGGAGATTGGCCTGTGTTTCTCTTTTTTGACTGGGTCTTTCTCTGGTTTTGGTATGAGGGTAATACTTGCTTCCAGGAATGAGTTGGGAAGTATTCTTTCCCTTTCAATGTTCTTGAAGAATTTCAGCAATAGTGTTACTGGATTCTCTCTAAATTTCTTGTAAAATTCAGCAGTAAATCCATCAGGACCGGGGCTTTTCTTTGTTGGTAGTTTTTAAATTGCATCTTCAATTTTATTGACTGATACTGAGTTATTTAGAATTTTTATATCTTCATCAGTTTTGTCAGTTCACATGTAGCTAAGAATCTGTTCATTCCTTTTGTGTTTTCTATCTTTTTGGAGTACAGGATGTTGAAGTTGATATTGATTATCTTCTGAATTTCCACAGGATCCATTGTGACTTCACCCTTTTCCTTTCTAATTGCATGAATTTGAGTTTTCTTTCCTCTTCTTGATACAGTTGATTAAAGATTCATCAATTTTATTTAATCTTTCAAAGAACCAACTCTTCATTTCATTCTTTGTATTGTCTTCTTAGTAGCAATTGCATTAATTTCTCCTCTTATCTTTATAATTTCCTTCCTTATACAAGCTTTGGATTTGATCTGTTCTTTTTCTAGATGTTTGTGATTCAAAATTAAGTTGTTTATTTGAACTGATTGTGTTTTCCTGATGTGAGAATTCACCACTATAAATTTTCTCTTAGGACTGCACTTAATGAGTCTCGTAAATTGTGGTATGTTGTATCAGCATTATCAGTTAATTGTAGATACTATTTAATTTTTTCTTTAATTTCCTCTGTGATCCACTGGTTATTCATGAGGGTGTCATTTAACTTCCACGTGTTTATGTAGTTTTTTTGCTTTCTTTTGGCATTGATTTCTGTTTTCATTGCACTATGGTCAGACAATATGTATCAAATAATTTCATTTACTTCAGCATGTTCTATAAGGTAGTTTCTGATCTGTTTTAGAGAAGATCCCATGTGCAGCTGAGAAGAATGTGTGTTCTCCTGTTGTGGCATGGAACACTCTGTAGACATCTACTAAGTCCACTTGTTCACAGGTTTGGTTCTGTTCTCATGTTTCTTTGCTGACTTTTTGTCTGGTTGATCTATTTGTGACAGTGGGGTATTAGTGTCCACTGTTACAATGATGTCAATGCTCATTTAATTTTTCATGAATGTTAGTATCTGTTTTATGTAGTTGGATGTATCAGTATTTGGTGCATATATGTTTGTGATTGTTAATCCTTTTTCCTGGAGTTTTCCCTTTACAAGTATGTAGTAATCTTCCTTGTCTCTTTTTATCAGTCTTGGCTTGAAGTTCACATTGTCTGAAAATAGAGTAGCTACTCCTGATTTTTTCTGGTTTTTTGTTGCATAGAGTATTGTTTTACATCCTTTGGCTTCTCAGTCTATGAATTTCTTTTTGATTTAAATGTGTTTCTTATATGAAGCATTTTGTTGGATCTTGTTTATTGATCCATTCTGCCAGTGTTTCTTTTGTTCGATGAATTGAGACCATGTATATTGATGGTTATAACTGATATGTTTTGAACTTGTTCCTTTCTTACTATTTTCCTGTTGTTAGGTTTCTATCTTTCCTGTCTGTTTAATTGCTTGCCCTGCCTGGTAGTTTCTTTCTACTGGTATTACTGGCATTGTGGTGTTCATTATCTCTTCGTAAAATATTTGTGTCAGCATTTTGGAGAGCTGGCTTAGTAGTCACGAACTTCTTCAGGTCTTCTTTGTCATGGAAGTATCTTATTTCTTCATTTTGAAAGATAGTTTTGTTGAGTACATCAATCTGGGTTGGAGGTTGTTTTCATTTAGGTCTTGAAATACCTCACTCCAAGCTCTCTTTGATTTGAGAGTTTGCTTTGAGAAGTTCACTGTGGTTCTGATGAGCTTTCTTTTGTAGGTGATTTGTTTCTTCTTTCTAGCCATTTAATATTCTGTTCTTGTGATGGCTTTCTGGAGTGTTGATTATTATATTCCTTGGTATAAATTTATTTTATTCATGGCTATTTGGAGTTCTATATACTTCAGTGATTTGTATGTCAAATTCTTTATCCATATTTGAGAAGTTTCCTGCCATTAATTCTGTGAAGTTTTTTAGGCATTTACACTATCTCCAGGTTTCTCAATGACTCCGGTCATTCTTATGTTGTTCTTCTTTGCTTTATCTTGCAGCTATTGTATTAATTTTTAATGGTACCTTATTTATTTATTTATTTTTGTCTTTTTGAGACGGAGTCTCACTATGTGGTTCAGGCTGGCCTTGGGCTCACTTTGTAGCCTAGGCTGGTCTCAAACTTGCAACAATCCTCATGCCTCAGCCTCCCAAGTGCTGGGATTACAGGAGTGCACCACCACACCTGGCTGTATTACTATTAAGCATGAGTTTTTGTTTTGATTTTTTTTTTTTGGTACAATGGTACCTTATTTTTAAAATACCTTTCTTTTCAAGGTTGCTAACCACAATCTTGCCTTCTAGATCCAATATTCTATCCTCACCTTTGTTCAATCTGTTGTGTATACTTTCAGTGGAATTTTTAATCTTCTGGATATCTCTTTTGGTGTGTTTCATGGATTTCATTTCTTTCCTATGTTGGGCATTTATGGTTTTCATCATTTTCCTAAGCTCCTTTATTTTTTTAATCTGTGTCTGCTCTAATGTCTTTCATTTTGATCATTATGTCTTTTTTTCTGGAAGATTCTTTATCACCTCATCCATTTTTTTTTTTTTTACTACTGCTGCTGTCATTACTGATAGTTTCAGTGGGTGGCTTCTGATTTCCTCTATCTCATTGTGCTCTGTACTTCTCCAGAATAGTGTAGAAGTCTGGGGTTGCATTTTGCTCATGACTCTATCATTTTCTGTTTTCCATTTAATGTTTTTTCTTTGTTGATCCTTGTGGATTTCTTATGGTAGATAGCTTCATCACTAGTATAGAAGGTTCCCTAGGAAATGTCTAGTCCTCAGAGATGTCTTCTAGGTGTAGGTAGTTCTTGATCAAAAGAAACACCTTTTTTCTTGTCTATCTCAAGGACCTACCTTCCCAGTTGATTAAAGATGAGACGTTGCTATTTATTTTGTTTAGCATCCAGTCCTTTGGTTCTGGACTCTGGTGATGATTATGGCCTCAGACAATCACAGTGTTGTTGTACAAGGGATAAAAACTGATTATAATAGGTATGACTTCCTGCCTAAAGTAGCATTGTTAGCAATAACAACAGCATCAAGCACAGGCTTGCTACTGCCAAACTGTGGGAACTATTAACTTGGTACTTGGTACTTTTAACCATGGGAGTAAGTTCTGTTGTTATATAACAAAATCCGACATATACCAGCAACTTGTAATCCCAACTAGTTTGCAGTAGGATTTGTGCTTGGTATAGGGCTGATCTTGGCTTCTGGTTTTGAGGGCTGGGACTGGATTTAAGCTGACAATATTCTGAATGTCTGCTTCTCCTTACTGTGATTATCTCTATGGCTCTCTACCAGTTGCTGTGGCACCCAGGTAAGGAAAATCTGGGGTTGCTCCCAGACCTGTGTACACTTGGCTCCTTCTGGACCTTGCACAGCTTCCTCTGTTCCACATCACCAACTCCTCTCACACATCGGTCATTGGGCAGGGGGAGTGCCCTTGTCCACTACAGGCCAAGGCTGCTTGCCTACTCTTGCTGCTGATCTAAGGCCACTCTGCTGGCCACAGAGCAGGGGGATGCTTCCAGTCCTTTGTGTTTAGAGCTAAGACTGGCTTTTGGTGGTCATTGGAGCAGAGTCTTGGTGGTCCCAGCTCCTACCTCTCAGCAGACTTCCCCTCAGTCTGTTTCCCAGCTGCTGGCAGTGCACTGTGACTTGATGGCTCTTCTCTCATTGCACTCCATGTTATTGGCACTGAAATGACCCAGAACTGTTCTGCTGTGGGAGTTTAAGGGACAAGTAGATTCATATTTGCCATGCTGACAGTATTCTTTGCACACAATCCCATGGAGTTTTCCCCTCTCTCAGAAATAGAGGAAACCGAGGAACAATGAAGAAGCAGTGCTCAGAATCCTGGAATGGCATGAAGAGGACACCTTCCCTTAGAGTCAGGCCTGCCTCCTGAGAGTTGCAGCTTTGTCATCCATGGGTTAGACAAGTTACTTCCCTTCTCATAGCTTCAGTGTTTTTCCTCTACATAGATTATGTCCCTTAACCTATCTTACTAGACATTTGCAGGAATAACAGTCCAGAAGGTAATGTGATACAATATGCTATAATATACTATACTGTAATATATACAATTAATATAATTATTACACATAAAACCAATACTTATTAGTGTTTGCTATGTCTGAGACTGTGCCTTGTTTATCAAATTATTTTATTCAGAAATAAAATGTCATTCACCAAGGATAAGATCTGACTGGAAACAGACACTGATTGTTAGTTATTGTCGATATCAGTCTTTCTGACTCCAAAGAATAACAGTCCTTTATTGGTGCAGTGATCTAGGTTCTGATTTTTCCTAGGAAGTCTTCTCTCAAGCTTGAATCAGGTGACCTGATACTTTCACTTCCCAAAGCAGTTCCTGAATGTAAGGGACCAGCTCTGATATAGAAATGACCTTTGCAGGTTGCCTGACCCCTGCACCTGCTGTCACTAATATAACTGAAATCCGAGACATGCAGCACATTTCGGACAAGGAAGACCATGTTTCCTTCACTCAAATGCAGTATCAGTTTATAATTCACCTCTGCAAACATTAAGCTTCTATTATTTGCCCAAGTTTAGTGGCTCATGAGCAACCAAACCAGGATAAAACGAGTTATTTCAGGCCAGGTGTGGTGATGCATGCCTGTAACTCCAGCACTTGGAAGGCTGAGGCAGAAGGATTACCATGAGTTTGAGGCCAGACTGAGCTGCAAAGTGAGTTCAAGGCCAGCTTGAACTATGTAGCGAAACCCTGTCTCAAAAAGACAGAAAAGCAAAACAAAAAACAACTGGAGCTATTTCTATTTTGTCCTGGAATCTTGGAACAGCCCAGCACCAATCTGATACCTACCTGCAGCCTTCAGACTAAGCCCAGAACTGATGTATCAGGAAGATAGGTGCAGCGGCTGTGGTGAGGATTAGCGAGGTCTGTCCTACATCATGTAACCAGAGTCTAGTCTTCTGGTGGGTGAAAATAGCATTTAAGTAGCATTTTAATATGAGCTTTAAGACCCTTGTCTTTAATCATATTCTACTTCATAGAAATTGATTTGGAGTCAAAATTCATTCAGTCATTTGTTACATATTGTACTTTGTACCCAGCACTAAAAGTGAGGTAAAGCCCCCCCAAAGCAGAGCTTTTCCAAGGTTCATCAAATTTCCTCTCTAATTCTTAATTTAATGGCATTAGGAAAGAGTTGTGTTCTAGTGGTATCTAACTCTTAATATATTTTTGCTTTTACAGTTGACATTTCATATGGTAATTTTGGAAATTATTAGCACCTGGAAAGTATTTCATTCCAACATGTGGTTCAGTTACGTATCCCATTATATATATATTTATATATATATATATATATATATATATATATATATATATATGGTTTTTGTTTTTTGTACTGGAAATGAAATTCAGGACCTTGTGCTTATCAGGCAGGTGCTTGTTCCCAGCCTCTCCATTGTATATAATTTAAATAAGGTTTAAATAATTTTTCAGAAATTTTAAAATAATGATGCAATATGATCTATATACTACACTTACTTTCAATTGTGATCCTAAAAGTCTCAAAATATAGTAGGCATTTGATTTAATCATTCTTTATTGTTTCTTTCCAGGTTTCCTCAATTTCACCCTTTTATGTGTACAGCTGATTTTAAAAAGATTGCTTCCATTCATGGTAGCAATAACTTTTATTTGCCCTATGGGATAAGAACATCAGGTCAGTAGTATTATTCTAACCCTGCCCTGTTAAATTTGAGTGGCATTTGATGAGAAGCACGTTTATATAGTTCTAAAGCATTTTAATCTTTCTCCTTCCTAATGATTGCTAAGGGATATTAATTTTAAGATGGAATGAAGAAAATTACATTTTAAAACATAAACATCCACTCTCTTTGAGGCAGTCCTGATAAACTGTTTCACTTTATTCTGCTCAATTGTGACTTAGGTGAGTTCTGATGTCTTACTATTCCAGTTTAGAATTAGTAGTTCATCCTGACAGTTAGCTTCTTCCCTATCTCCCATTTTACCTTTTTATTTATTTCATCAGTAAGCTTTAGCTCCTTCATCAATATTTTAACTAAATTAAATTTAATATTGTTACATTTAGAGAGAATCAATCCCTCTTTTAATGACAAGAACACTTGCTTCTGCTCATTGAGAAGTGATTGGCCTTATATAACTTTATGTGCTGGATGTTGGAGTAACCTTAAAATCCCAAGAGGTGAAAGGCTATAGTTTTGTGAATTAGATTTTTTTGTCTATTTTTCAACTAATCTTGGGTTTTTTTGTTTTGTTTTTAGTTTGTATTAAAATATTTTGCAGAGGATTTGACAGTCTAAATATTTAAATTTACTATTGACTTCTATTATAATGTCAATTTCAGAATTATCTGATACTGCTAGTTTTTCTATTTTTTATAATTAGTTTCAAATTAAGCATTTTACTTCTTTTGGAGTTTTTGAGAGGTGTCTTTAGAGCATTTACCATTCTAAATGTGCTTATTTAGTGGTGTGGGCTAATTGCAGTTGTGTCATTAACTTTTCACAGATTAAATTGAATTTGTATATGTGCTGCCAAAGCGAGCACAAAATCAAATTTGGCAACACCAACTGGAAATGAATTTGTGGGGAAGGAAACAAAGTGGTTTTTACTATGAATCTTAGAAGCCGTGATTATCTTTTATTTACAATCTTTCATTTGTTTTCTAGCGGAATATTTTCGACTTGCTCTTTCAAAGCTTCAGAGTTGTGATCTCTTTGATGAGTCTGACAAGTGAGTTTGTTTTCTTCTCTCTGACTTTAAGCTTTAGCTAAGGTGGTTCAAAATATGTGCCCCAATAGATATAAAATGTATTTGCTTGGGAAAATTCTATAGCATTTGTGCATAAGTAAAACTTGTAGAATAGCTATTTTTGTTACTACATTTGCAATAAACTACAAAATTAATTTAGAAACCACATAACTGGTTGACTCAAAATTCTGCAGTTTTGCTGATGAACAGTTCGGGTCTCAAGCTATGTTAAACCCATGCATCTTTTCTAAGTTGTTTCCACTAGAACTAATCCATACCCTCTGTTAACCAGCAAGCTCTTCCTGTCATGGGGTATTCCCATATGTTCCTATGTGACTTCCAATCTACTCCTGAAGAGTCTCTCTGTTTCATTTGTTAAAGAGGTTGATGATTGGGTTTTTGAAGCAACTCTATTCCTTCTTATTCAGAATTATATTTTTTAAAAAGTCAATCAGCTTGCTTAGATAGTGATTTTCTGACTACAGAAACAACTTAATTTTTCAAAAATTTTACCAAGATGGCCCATAGAAATTGAATTACCAAAGATACAATTCTTGACAGGTAGTCTTCTCTCACGGAGGTAGGTACAAAATTTTAAGCTACACTTTAAAACTTGACCCCTGGACCTGTATGAGCATGTTGATGATCTATAGATGTGATCTACTGAAAAAAAAAAAGTGGTAGAATTTTGCTTCTCACCCAAGAGAACAGAGGTGCTGCTTGGTGGATGCAGAAGGTGTGGTTAGTGGACAGAAAAAAAAAAGTGGAGAATAGAGCTCAAGGAGAAGTGTTAGACTTTGTTTGGGTCTATGTAGCATAGACTTTAACTGTTAGGCACTAAGATTAATTAAGGGTAGATTTTGTAATGTGGATTGGTTCATTTTAGATTGTTATAATTTCTGATTCCATTCAATTGCAATTTTGACTGTGTTATGAGCAAATGTGTGTGTGTGTGTGTGTGTGTGTGTGTGTGTTTTACATAGCTCTGTTTTGTAGAATTTTATTTCATGTAAACCTTTGGCATTTGTGCTTTAGATCAACGCTAATTTTGTAAATAGAGAAACCAAGTCGAGGCAAGCATACAGTTTTTTATAGCTTATAAATGCCAGGGCTAGGATGTGACCCTCCGTAGCTCTAACTCCAGGACCCAGATGTCTAACTGCAGTGCAAGAGTTATCAGTGAGAAAAGCTATTCATTAAATATTTGTAGCAAGTGTCTACAAATAGTTTGTAAGGATCACTGGTGCTATAAATGTGAGCTCCTGTCAGCCTCTTGAAGGCATGTGACTTGAAGTTTCCTTCTTGCCTAGTTTTTATGTAAGAGCTAGACTGTGCTATGTTTAGTAGCTTTCATAACCTTCCTCCTTCAGGTGTTCAACGACTTGTGTGTGCCTCGGGCAGACTGTTTCCTCCATTCTTGCCAACTGCGTGTAGCTGTTCTGTCCCTTTGCCCCTTTGCCACTGAGATGGCCCCCACTTTTTAAGCCAGCCTATGTCCATTTTTCAGCTCAAATTTTATCCCTACAATGTATTCTTCCTCTATCTGGGCACTACCAGGGAGGCTTAGACATTTTTGTTTTTTTTCATACCTGAATTCTTTTAAGATTCTGCCAGATTGAGGCAATTATCAGTTTTGTTCAGATATCTTGAACAGTATACATGGTGCCTTCAGCTGGGATAAATTCCACTGGGAAAACATGAATTACTAGTTGTATTTTCAGGGTATATAGTTTTCATATATACCTGAAATCTGCAGATAAACAATGCAGCACTGGCTCAGCATTTTGTGGTCACCAGGGGCCCAGGCTTATTCTCTGTTGTGACTTTGCCATTCCACTGTGTATGACTTCCTCCTGACAGTCAGCGTGATAACTGGGGTTTCCTGCCTGCAGGGAGGAGCAAGGGAGCAAAACCCCAACATTTGAGACTTTCTTCCTATTTAAGGTCATCTCCCAGAAATCATATCTGACACTGTGTTACATTTAGTGATGTGCTGCAGCAAGTTGGTATCAACAATTTTTGGGGTTTTTTTTCCTTTTTTTTTCCTTTTTTTTTTTTTTTCTGAGACAGAGTCTTTCTGTATAGTCCAGGCTGATCCTGAACTCACTGTGTAGCCCAGGCTGGCCTCAAACTCATGGCAGTCCTTGTGTCTCAGTCTCCTGAGTGCTGGGATTACAGGTGTTCACCACCACCTGTAAGGTGCACTCCTTCCCAGTTCCACAGTCAGTACCTTCAGGGAGGAAGCTTAAAATCAACCAAGGGGAGAGAGTTTATACCATGGGATTTGGCAAACTCTGTGAACCAGTGCTTTTCCCATTCTGCCTACCCTGACCAGAAGTAGTTGCTTCAATATGTATCATAACTACTGATGATATCCCATTGAGTAGGACTGCATCACAAAGTCATACCTAACTGGAAGTTGGGTGGAAAAATAATGTCTTTAATCCAGGTGAGTGTGTGTCCACCTTTGAAAACAGTGAGTCCTACTTCAAAGAACAAAGGAAACATGATCGAGCGACAATGAACTATTTATATCTGTATTCTCCATTTATTTATCTGGCCCCCATTTGTTTCTCTGCTACTCTGAGAATTCTGAATTCAATTAAATGACTGTTCTGTAACAATGGAGGTTGGTGCATCTCTTCTCTATGCTGCTCCTGTTGATTTCTCATAGATTCGGGATCCTCTTTTTATTCTTCAGAGAACAGCTGACACAAGGCTACAATGTTCACTAAAGATTGAGGATGTTTAAAAGGAATTGCAATACAGAAAAAGAGTACTTGAAATATGTTCATATTCTAAGGTCCAGAGCCTTCCTGGCTATCCACGTTCTCAGCTCCCTGGTCCGAGGGATGGTGCTCTTTCCTCAGTAGGAATGCAGCCTCCCCAGCCAGAACAGCAGAAACTCTGAAGCACAAAACTGAGCCCCGACTCCCCCTAACTGCCAGCATGGCATTATAAAAGTGTGCCAGATTTCTTAAATGCTTCTGTCCTGCTGCATAAATGAGTATACAGTATCCACACATAAGTGTCTTACCTAAAGGAAACACCTGTGTCAAATCAATTGCAGAATCCATTATGTCAGCATCAGTGGAACTGGGTTAGATTGGTTACCAGACAAGCAAGGAGCATGCCCTTAGAAAATTATAAAATGAGTTAGACTTTAACAACCGTTTGTTAAAGAGTCCTTTTTTAATAGAGTATCAGTACCTATATTCCTACTCTGTCACCCTGCTATTTTTTAAGATTTTTACATTGTAGAGGAAATTGAGAATAAGGGGAAGCTGTGGGTATGTAACTGAGTCATATGTAGTCAGAGTCCAAGTGCAGCACTATCTGCTTTCTACCATCTGTTGTGGTCACATGTGAGCTAAAGATACAAAAATTGTTCTACGCATGTTGTTGAAAATGGTTGTATCCAATGGAATAACAATGTTAAGGACATCAGTGAATTCCTAACTTCATGAAAGGGAAAACTTAGAGAGGTCAGATTACTGGGCCTTCTTGTCAGAGCTGCTGAAGAAGGGGGACTGGAACAAGTAGCCAGGTCTGCACCCATAACCTCTTGCAGAGTATTTTAGTTTCTTGCGCCTGAAAATAATAGTTTCCTATTTAAAAGTTACTTATTAATGCCTATATTGCTTAAGTGTGCGGCTTCAGCTCTACAGATTGTGATACCAGTTAAGGATACCAGTGTCCTCCTTGTGGCTGTTCTAACTGTGGATGGCCCAGTCCCAGGGAGTACCAGTTCACACACAGTAATCTCAGTGATGCTTCCTGTATTTGTACTGTGTACCACCCACACATTTGTATGTTTGTGTAATTGAATTAGTGACTCCATGATATTAAGGATCCAGGGTAATTTTTCTTTAGCTCTTTTTCAATCTGAGTTGCAAGGTGGCTGCAGTTGCTCTAACTTCATCATCTAAGCAGAAATGGACAAAAAATTGCGGGAGATATAGTTCAGTGTGTAAAGGCCCTGGGTTCAATCTCCAGTAACAACGTACGCACACACACACACACACACACAGAGCCAGTGGTAAGAACTAGGAGACAGATGGGCGACAACCATATTTGCTGAGGGCCAGTGTTTTGCAATTCACAGTTCCCAGCAACAGGAAGTCTACTTTGTGTCCCACTTTATTTATTTTTTTTCTTGTTGAGACAGGGTTTCACTATGCTGTTCAGGCTGACTTTGAACTCATTTTGCAGGCTAGGCTGACCTTGAACTCGCAGCAATCTTCCTGCCTTAGGCTCCCCAGTGCTGGGATTACAGGCATGTGCCACCACGCCCAGCTTGTGTCCCACTTTAAAGCTCTTTGCTAGGAAAGTGGAATGCACTTTTAGTTTCATTTTGTTTTGTTTTAGTTTAAGCTTCAAGGACTAGTCTGGACAATTGACTGTCTGGAAAATTGAAGTAAGCATAGGCGGGTACAGAAACTGTCCATTTCCACGCTTAGTAACTATAAGTCCATTTCCACACATAGAAGATAAAACAGAAAGCCAGAGGTGGGATATCAGAGGAATGGGTAACGATGGCGAAGTATGCTTGTGCGTAACCTAAAACACACTTGTGTTTATAAGCACACAGAACCATGGGAGGAAGGGTGTTTCGTCTTGTTTTGTTTTGTTTCGTTTTGTTTTGTTTTGTTTTGTTTTCCAAGCGTGTTTTTGTAATTTAAAGTTTGGATCCAAATGCTAGTTCCACCTTTTTGGAGTGTGACTTTAAAATGTTATGTAATATTTTCCTGAAGTGATTTCTTCATTTGCTTGTGAAAATAACAGCTTATCTCAGTAGGTGATTATGAGAATTAAAAGACAGAATGTATGTGGATAGCTAAGAGTTGATACTCACTGACAGTATAATTTTCCTATAGAATATTATTTCTTGAGTCTTGTACATTTCTAATATATACCTAGATCTATAAGCTGTAATTAAATCTTCTTCTACTTGTACAAGTGAAATTTGAAATAGAATTCCAGAAAGTAGGAACAGATTCTTAGAATCACCCTGTTTTCTAAAAGATTGCTTAATCTCTCTCTCTCGTCTATTCGTCCAACAGTGAACCATGTAAAAAGTGTGTGGTGGTTGGTAATGGAGGAATTTTGAAGAATAAGACATTAGGAGAAAAAATTGACTCCTACGATGTAATAATAAGGTAAATATATTTTTATTTATTCGAAAAGAGTATCTTTTTCCTATCTTAGGACAGCCATGTTTTAAAAGTTGCTTCAATTTGTTTATATACTTGATTGCATAACCCTCTCTTGCTGTTGGCTAGGGTGAGGCCAAAATTTCAGATTACTAATTTAGCAAATATTAGATGCTCTTATTATTCCAGGCACATGTCTAGCCACAGGTTAACAGTGTATAAAAACAATTTTCCTGCTGCCTGTGGACATTCTAACATTCTAGTGAAGGGACAAAAATAGTAATTAAATATATAAGAAAATATAATAAGTGCCACATGGAAATTTTTTTTTAAATGATAATGAATGAGTGATTATTATTAATTTTTTTTTGTACTGGGGTTCAAACTCACAATCTTGCGTCTGCCAGGAAGGCGCTTAGGCCACTGAGCTAAATTCCCTGGCCCTATTTTTTGAGACAGAGTCTCACTATGCAGTTTAGGCTGGCCTTGAATTCACTTTGTAGCCCAGGCTAGTCTCGAACTCACAGTGATCCTCTTGCCTCAGCCTCCCAAGTGCTGGGATTAAAGGTGTGCACCACCACGCCCAACTGAATGAGTATTTGGAGCCATGTTAAAGAGTAGATCTTTAAGCTGGACCTAAATGACCATGTAGGATCAGTAATACGGAAGTTAGGGAAGTTCATAGTTTAGGCAGAGAAAATGCTTACTTCATGTCCTCGGGGGGGATACGACCCTGAGTTTGAAAGAAGCGGCAAAACCCCAGTAGGGTTGGAGGACAGCAAGGTAGGGTAAGAGTGGTATACTTGGAAGCTGAGTTAGGCAAGGAGCAGGCTGTGTGGGAATTTGTAAGCTAGGATTGGAATCTTAGGCTTTAAGTACAGCAGGACACTTTAAAAGGTTTTTACACAGAGAGTAATGCAATCTGCTTAGTATTTAAAAATATCCTGGCTTCAGACAATGGAATGTGAGGGACAAGTGTGCAAATGAAGCATCATTTAAAATTGCTGTATTCAGGTAGCTTGGACAGGATTCTCATGGGAAAAAGGTAGGTAAGTGGACAGGCTAGAGATATATTTATAGACGTAAGGTTATTAGGATTTGTTGTTTTATTAGGTATGAGGAATAATCAGAATAAAGGAACCAAGGATGCCTTCCCCTATGTTATTAGCTTGAGATTGGCCAGAGAATGGTGTAATTTATTAAGCTGAGGAAGACTGGTGTAGGAGTATGTTAAGAGAAAAAATGAGATTTCTATATTAGTATTTTAGATTTGAGGTGCTTATGAGATATGTAGTGGATAAGTTAAGTGGGCAGTTAAGTTGGATAAAGTTTTGATGGAGAGCAGTCTGTGAGCTATATATATTTCAACTATGGATCTGGTAGTATTCCCAAGAGAGAGACAGAGAGACAGGAGGGCCCAGGACAGAGGTTTGGAGCTCAACACTTAGAAGTTGACCAAAGAAAAAAGAGTGAGCAAAATCTGGGAGGTGATCATAGAAGCCAAGATAGCAAAGTGTTCCAAGACAGGGAGAAAAATTAATTGGGTCCCAAATGGTAATGAGAAGTCATGCAAGTCAAGGATAGGGAGGGGACACTGGATTGTTAGCATGAAGCCATTGTCACTCTGAACAAAGCAGGCTTTAGGTATCCTGTGACTAGAGTGAGAGAGATAAGAAAGAGAAGAAAGGATGGGATATGGAGGTGGAGAAACTAGTCAACTCTTTTGAGAAATTTAGCTCAGAAAAGGAGTTAAATAATGAGCAGATAGTTGGAGATGATTATAGAAAGGTTTATTTTGTTTTATGAAGAGAGGAGATGCTAAACCATATTGTTAAAACTGAAAATGAATAGAGAGATTGATATGATAAAGAGAGAGAAAATTGGGTCCAGAGTACAAGTGTAGTTTTTTTATTTTTTGGTAGTGGGGATTGAATGGCCTTCACACCAAATCACATTTCAGACTTTTCTTTGTTTTTCATTTTGAGAAAGGATCTCACTAAGTTACTGAGTTGCCCAGGTTGGGATGGAACTTGCCAACCAGGTATATAGGGATACTTTGCTACCTAGCCCAGGTGTGATTAATACTTTGTAATGAAAAGAAGAGCCCAGATTGTGTTACAGCTACTTTACAGTATTCCTTTAGATGTAGTAGTAGGAAAATAAGGATGTTTCTATTTTCCCGATGAAAGGTTTAGGTAAGGTCATCATCTGGTCTAAGTGTCGTATGCTAAGAACAGCTATGAATAGCCTTTTGTAGGGACGCTGTCACACTGGGGCAGCGTATTCAGACGATCTGGCAGTGTTTCCAGGTTTTGCTGGGCTACATATGGTTTCCACATAGCACAGTCACCTTATTTCCCATTAGCCATTTTGAGGACACTATGATGTTACACAATTACAAAATATATTTGAAGCATTCACATATTTCTGTACCTATAAATGTCTAAATCTGATCATTTAGAGCAGCAATGAAACTTTTAAAGCTTTCAGTGATAACAAACAGCCTGCTGCAACATAGGTTTGCCACCATGGATTTAGAGCCTTGGTAGGAAAACACTACTGTCTTGAAAGTCATTTTGAGTACTAAGACTGTCTCGTATTACACAGACACAGTGGCAAAGGGTAAAACAGTATTTTATCCTCCTAGAGGACACTGTTTTGGAAACAAAGCAGCATGACTTTATAGTATGTGCATAAACAGTGTGTGTCTAACCTTGGTTCTGAGAATACACAAAACTTAACAGTAGACCCTTTGTGGTTCTTTGATTCCCTCTAGCAATAAGATATTCGTCTAGTTGTGCTCAAGTGAAATACAGCAATTTTATATAGTTGCTTCATTTCAGAGCACAATGTTGATAAGTCTTTAGACCCAACCTAAATGATTCTTCTTGCCTGTCACTTCGCTACATGTCCATGTGCCATAGGATTGTGTGACTATGGGCAAATAACTATCTTTCTGGACATCAGGCTTCTTAACTGCAAATTAAAGGTTTGTGTGGTTGTCCTCCCAGGTCTGTTTTAATTCTGGTGTTCTGTGGTTGTGTTCCCATCTCTTTTATTTAGTCGTCAGTTTCCCTAGAAGTGAGACTGAATTGTCAATGCCTCCATATATTAGTTTTCTAATACAAATTAATGTTTCTCCTTTGATCAAACAGCAATTTCATGAAAAGGAAATGCTTCATTCGCCATTATGTGTAAGAGGTTGATCAATTGCCATGTGGCTTCAGAACACAGAATAAATGGCTATTTGTCCAATTCTGAAACCACTGAAAACTTTGATGGAAATGGCTCATGCTCCACTTGGTCTACATGTCTTGCATGTTTTACTACCCACAGAATGAATAATGGTCCTGTTTTAGGACATGAAGAGGAAGTTGGGAGAAGGACAACCTTCCGACTTTTTTATCCAGAATCTGTTTTTTCAGATCCCAGTCACAATGATCCTAATGCTACAGCGATACTCACTGTTTTTAAGCCACTTGACTTAAAGTGGCTGGTGGAATTGTTAACTGGTGGCAAAATAGTAAGTCAGCAAAATTGATCTGCCTTTAGCTTACCTTCAGTATTTTTCCCTTTAAAACATAAAAGACAACCATAACTTTCTGTACTTTTTATTTCAGAATGCTAATGGTTTTTGGAAGAAACCAGCCTTAAACTTGATCTATAAACCTCATCAAATCAGAATATTAGATCCTTTCATTATCAGGACAGCAGCGTATGATCTGCTTCATTTTCCAAAAGTGTTTCCCAAAAATCAAGTATGTATATATCTTGGCATGGTTTCAAACTAAAGATCTGGCTGAAGTAGGAGAGAGGGTCCTTGGAACTTTCAAAAACTATACAAATCATGGCTTATGCGGTAGTATCTGAGGTCTACACCCAAAGTTAGATATTTCTATTATCTTTGTGTTTTTCATGTTGCAAGGAAAAGTAATCCTAAGCAGAGGGATTTTTACCCTTGCACAGCCTTCATGGGGTCTCTTTCTGCATGTCCAAGTGGCTTATCTCTTATGAACTCATCTTAAAGGTTATGCAAGGGGAATCTGACTAAGTGGACTGGTGGGCAGGTTTGTTTTCAGAGTAGCAGAACTGGCTTCAGGACATGTACATAGCTTTTAGGCTAAGGAAAATTGTCTGTAACATTCTGCATTAGGAAGCTTCATGTTACTACCATTAAATACTGAGGACAGGATCCTTAAGAAGAAAAGTTTGCTCATCTTCAGTTTTGGAAATTAAAGTCCAAGATTGAGTGACTTCATGCTTTAGGCCTGTGGTTATGACGGCACATCATTATGCAGGTCATAGTGTGTGCTCACATTTCAGGTCTGGAAACAGAATGAGGAAGACCGCTGAGTCCCATAATCCCTTTTGAGGGTGAACCTCCCAATAATGCCACCTTGAGGACCCAGTTTTTACATATAGATGTTTGCGGGACACATCCAAACAATAGCATACTCTGCTAAAAATATCACAGGAAGGCCAGAAAAAGAGTGAAAACAATAAGGCAGTCTGAAAAGACTTCTGTAGGCATAAGGAAATGTTGGCATTAAATTCTCAAGAAGTGAGCAAAAGTTAGAAGATGACATAGAATCAGAGAAATTTGTTTCATTTTTTGTGTGCTGAAGGAACTGATTCAAGAGGAAAAATTTTATGACAAGGGGAGAAAGTGGAAAGTAGAAGGAAAGTGAAAGTAGAAGGAAAGCTGTTGAGAAGAGACTGATGGTATTAATTAGTAAAGGGATTGGCCATAGGCACAAACAGGGATATCTCATCCATTAAGAGGAGGTAGCACTGTCAATATGGTTAAAGGTGCTTGTGAGATGGTAGTTTTGAAGTTGGGAAGGCAATGTAGCTCTTCTTTGACTGCTTTCATTTTCCCAGAAAAGTAAGGATTGAGTTGTCAGTTTAAAGTGGAAAAACTAAGGCTGTTAGAGGATAGAAAGTTATGAAATTTTCACATTGGAGAGTAGGAATGGAAATTTGTTTGGCAAGTGTAATCTATTGCTAGACATAATGAGTGCCTACTTGAGACTTTGATCATAAGTTTACCATTTGACCAGGCAGGCATATTTTTCTCTTGGTGTATTCTGCTGCTTAGTTGTAGGTACAGTGTGATTGGGAAATTAAAAGTTTCACCAGGTTTTAGGATTTGTCAGGTTATAAAGGCAGTTCCATGGATGATGGGTGCACAGTCGAAGATAAACATAAAGGGTTATTTCTAACTATGGACAGGGGACTCTGAGGTATGAAGAGATGAAGTAAAGGGCCTGAAAAAGGGCAAGGGAAGGAAAACATGATGGGATCAGTGAGTTGAATGATTCCTAGGTTTTCAGCCCAGTCACTAACTTTCTTCTCTAGCAAATGGTGAGGGGTTGTGTGGGCTAGCAGTTCATGGGATAAAGGAAAGCTTAGGGGAAAACTGAAGGCTGTTAGGCTTTTAGATAAGACTGCCTCTTGGAGTTCACTTGATTTTACTGTGCTGCCCGCACCTTTAAAAATCATAAATAATCATGTGTAATTTCCACGGAATCCTCAAATTGTTAACAACCTTCAGATATCTTTTGTCTTCGATGGTATCCCAATAAAAATCAACCCTTCTGCATGCCAAGAGGTTTTCATGATGTGTGAAGGGGAGAGGGTTGCTTTTTTCCCCCTTTAAAAAAAAAATTGATCCAACTGAAGTAGTTAATATCTAGGTACCCACTAGAATCATTTTATAGTCAGGTATTTGTTGAAATTGCTTAGTCTTTTCTAGAGCTAAGTTATTAAGGGAATAAAATTAGGTATTTTAAGGCTTATACAAGGCTTTCTTTTATAATCATAATGCTATCTATTACCAATCAAATTAAGTTGTCCTAGTATTTTATGCATCTCAAAATTCTCAGACTTTGCTCTGCCATAAAATGCCTGATTCTTGTTTTTTTAAAACATTGCAGCAGTTTTCTCTTCCTTAAGTCTCCCTCCCTCTTTCTTTTGTTCTGGGCTTTGAACCTAGGACCATGAACATTTCTTTTAATGGTTGTCCTCTAAACTAGTATTTCAGCTAAGTTTTATTTGAAAAGACTTTCTAAGATTTCAGTTATAGTTTGTATTTTTTTCAATGTCAGGTATACTGTTTGGAGCTTTGAGACTTGGAGTATGAGAGCTGAAATATTTGTCATTTGTTTAATTGTTCAGAAATCATTTTATAAAACTAGACCAATCAAATGTCTTAGAAACAACTAATTCACTTGGATTTTTTAAAAAAAACATTTATTTCCCTTCTAGAAACCCAAACACCCAACAACAGGAATTATTGCCATCACACTGGCATTTCATATATGTCACGAAGTTCATTTAGCTGGTTTTAAATACAACTTTTCTGACCTTAAGAGTCCTTTGCACTACTATGGGAATGCCACCATGTCCTTGATGAATAAGGTAATTATGCATACCACTTAAGGTTATATACATTTACTTTGGCATAATCTTTAATCTTAATTGTCAGAAAGCCTGTTATTTTTTCCTTACCTTCTCATTTTATTCAGGGAAATTTTTGAAGGGTTGAGGTCTTCATGGGGTGTTGCAGAGCTAATGAGGGCTGAAGCTAGGACCTAAGTCCAAGATCACTTTACTGTATTTGTGGGCCTTAGAACCTTGGGAAAGCTTTGTGGTTATTACCAACTGTCATCGAACTCACTTAAGGACCAAGTCTTATTTAGAACATCATATGTACACGATTTAAATATAAAACACTTAAGCCTGCTGTTTTGAAATATGCAAATTCATAAAAAGCACTGCTATTCTCATAATTATTCTCATATATGTTTTTTTAATTAAATAGACAAGATAATCTAGAGCAGTGATGGCAAACCTTTAGCTTTCAGTGAGAATAGCTGGCTGTGGCATGCATGCCACAGTTTTGCCACTAGTGGTCTAAAACAAGGTAACCCAATAAAACTATTTTTGTCTGTGAAAGGTTTACTAACCTTCTGACTATATCATGTTTTTTTTGAATAGATATCAATACTGGTAAATCTGATCCTGAGGATTTTAACTCAATGGGAAGAAGTTTCCTATATTTCTAATTATTAGATTACTAGTACACAAGTGATAGGACTTAAATGTTATCTGTACATTTTTAATGTTAAAATATGAATGATTTGCTGTAAAATATAAGACTACATTTCATGAAATCAGTCCCTTAAGTCCCAAAATACTGCATAAGCTGAGAAAGTGGTATAATTTGGATTGGATTTTAATGCTGTCTTTTGACCCTCCAACCTCCCTCCCCACTCAATGTAAGACCAACACTTGAGTAGTTCAAGAATTGGGTGCCTTGAAAAGCTCATTTATTCTCAGCCCTAGTCTTCCCTGTAGTACTTGTAGTAGTCCAAGAGTCCCATAAAGAATAGGATATCAAAGCAACTTCCAAAGAAAACATAGGGTGTCTAAGAATAGAACAGAATTATTATTTTTATTTTTATGGTGCTGGGGCTCTAAACCAAGGCCTTGCACAAGCTAGGCACACACTCTACCATTGAGCTATACCTCTGGACCCAAAATTTTCAAAACACATATCTTAAGCTAAACCATGCTTTATAATAGTTTCTCATCTCTAGGTCAATTTATTTTTTTAAATGAGTTCCAGGAGCTTTTATGAAAATTCCAAAATTTTGATCTCTAGACTTATACCATAATTTAAGATGTCTGAATTAAATGATAATTTAAGACAGTGGAGTAGGCTTCAGGGGAAGCTCTCACATAAGGATAGGTAAGGAAGAGATTAAGAAGGTAACAGTATTCATGTGACTTAACTTTTGAGCTTAGTATGGAAGTTTTTTTTTTTTAGTATGAAACTTTTTTAAGGTGCAGAATATTTTGTTGCTGCGTTAATATTCGGAGATTAGGACACAGAGATGGTAATCTTATTTTATTTTTCTTCTTTAGAATGCATATCACAATGTGACTGCAGAACAGCTCTTTCTGAAGGACATTATAGAAAAAAAATTTGTAATCAACTTGACAGAAGATTGACCTTACAGACTCAGAAGATTATGCTAACAGTATTAGTTTTATTTTTATACTGGAATTTTTAGTTTATTTTTAAATATGTTGGATGGACTTGTCAAATAATTATGTATATTAAATCTGTTGCTGCCTGGTGATTCATAACCACCAGCTTAATCTCTGTGAATATATTTATGAAAAACAAGAAATATTTAGTTATCAGGGAAATAAGTTTTGATTGCATTGTGTTTTTTAAGTAAGTTTGTGAGGCTTTTTTTAAAACATCTTACAGTTATTTCATCTTAGATTTTTCAAAGAATGTGATTTCCTAAGCAAGGAGAGTTTACCACAATTTTGACTATGATGTGACATTTGGAGAGGTGTATTTTATTTAATGTAAACATAGCAGGTGGTAAGATACCATATGATTATAGATGGATATAGCAAACTGTAACCACTTGGCTGTGGAGGTAATACTGCTTTAATTCAGTTTCCCCACTCTACAGTTAATTAAACCATGAATGTGATTAGTAATAATTTGGAAGAAGGAAGATAGTGGTTTTTGTTTTTAAGTTAAAGGAAATAAGCAAAACATACAATTCTGAATGAGTAAAAAACTAAATTCAATTACTAAAGTCTGGTTGCTTTGCATTATTTTTTTCAAGAAATCAAAAATTTAACAATTGGGTGTGGGATAATGGTGACAAAAATATACTGGATCAGGTTGAGTTTGTTGCTATGGGCCTGTTAAGCAGGGATTCTGAATTTAATGTTGCAGCTCATGTAATAAAGAAAGGTGTTAATACTTGGCTAGGTGGGAGAAGTACAAAGTATGAAAAGATGGCCCACTGTGAATGAGTTGAGATGCCTCCTATTCCATGGTTTACCATTGATGAGGGGATTCAGAAGTTTAGGGAAATGGGAATGCTGGAGTGGATTTGCCATGTTAAACCTAATCCACCACAGGGGATGATCCAGAAAATGCCCCCTTCACTAAGACCTTGAGAAACAGATTTGTGAGGGAAGCCCTGGCATACTTGAAGAGCCCTGTCATTGCTCTTCTTTGCATGGTAGACCTTACAGTGGGGGTTGCAGTTACTCAATTGGGAGATTTAAGGGCAATGGATTTGATTGGATGTTGGAGTGTCAAGGTGACAGCACTTAATTGCTAAAGGCAGGATGCATGCACTTACCACAGTTGCAGAAGCAGAACAATTATCAGAATGGTCTGATGGGTAGACCTGTGGAATTGGCTGATTAGCCACGGTGTTCCCAAAAATGAAATAGACAGGAAGCCTACAAAATTTTTATGAGATTTACATAATTGAAAATTTTTAAGGGCAAATGAACAGAAGCCTATTTCAAATAGTAACAGGGAATAATAGGCCCTCAACAGTTTCTGGATTAGAGCCAGTTTACAGATCTAGAAGCCCTTGCATGAAGAAGATGCCAGGTCTCCTTGGGAAAGGACCCTTGTGCACCATAAATTTATCTGGTCAACCTTTCATCCTTCCCCAAAAGGACTAAGGATCAAGTGAATGTACATTTGGGGAAGGGAAATGATCAGATATTTCAGGAACTACTGGACAGTGGTTATGAATTAACTTTGATCCCAAGGGATTCAAAACATCATTGTGGCCCTCCAGTAAGAGTAAGGGACTATGGAGGTCAGGTGATCAGTGGAGTTTTACAATTCACAGTGGGTCCAGTGAATGAGTCCTCAAATCCATCCTTTAGTCATTTCCCCTGTTCCTTAATGCATAAAATAGATATACTTAGTACTTGACAGAATTCTCACATTGGTTCCTTAACCTGCAATGTGAGAGTTGTCATAGCTGGAAAGGTCAAATGGAAGCCATTAGAGTTGCCTTTGCCTACTAAAATAGTAATCCCAAAACAGTATCACATCCCAGGAAGGTTTCCAGAGATTAGTGTTACTATCAAGGACTTGAAGGTTGAAGGGGTGGTGGTGCCCACCACATCCCATTTAGTTCTCCCGTTTGGCCTGTGCAGAAGAGATGAATCTTACAGAATGATGGCAGATTACCATAAACTGAACCAAGTGGTGACTCCATTGCAGCTGGTATACTAGATGTAGTCTCCTTGCTTGGGCATTTTAACTCATCTCTTGGTACTTGGTATGCAGCTGTTGATGTGGCAAACGTGTCTTGCCCGTATCTATCCATACGGCCTACCAGAAACAATTTGCTTTTAGCTGGCAATACACCTTCCCTGTCCTTCCTCAGGGTTATATTACCTCTCCAGCCCTGTGCCACAACTCAAGTTTGTAGGGATCTTGATCGCTTTTCTCTCCCACAAGGTATCTTACTAGTCCATTACACTGATACTGTGCAGATTGGACAAAGTGAACAAGAGGTAGCAACTGCTCTGGATTTGTTAGTAAAGCATTTGCAAGCCAGAGGATGGGAAATAAATTTAACAAAAATTCAAGGTCCTTCTACCACAGTGAAATTTCTAGGAATCCAGTGGTGGGGGTGGTATATATAAATGTTCTTTCTAAGGTAAAAGATGTTACTGCAGTTGGCTCCCTCTACACCTAAAAAGAGGCACAATGCCTAGTAGGCCTATTTGGATTTTGGCGTCAACACACTCCTTACCGGGATGTTTTACTCTGGCCCATTTACCAAGTGACTCACAAAGTTGCTAGTTTTGAGCGGCACCCAAAACAAGAAAATGCTCTGCAGCAGGTCCAGATTGCTGTGCAGTCTGCTCTGCCACTGGGGCCATGTGATCCAGCAGATCCAGTGTACTTGAAGTGTCACTGGCAGTAAGGATGCTGTTTGGAGTCTCCGGTAGACCCCCATAGGTGAACCGCAGTGAAAACCTTTAGAATTTTGGAGCAAGGAATCTGCAAATAACTACTCTTGTTTTTTTTTTTTTTTTTTTTTTTTGGAACTGGGAATTGAACTCAGCACCTTGCACTTGCCAGTGTCATGCCACTGAGCTGTATTCCTAGCCCCTACTCTTGCTTTGAAAAACAGTTCCTAGCCTGCTACTGGGTCTTAATGTAAACTGATCGGTTGACTATAGAACACCAGGTTACCATGTGACTTGCGTTGCCTGTCCTCAGTCTGGGTACTATCTAATCCACTAAAGTTGGATGTGCACAGCAATAGTCTATCATTAAATGGGAATGGTATGTAAGTGATTTAATCAGAGCAGGTCCCGAAGGTACAAGGAATTTACATGAAGTTGTCCAGATGCTTCTGGCTTCTACTCCTGCAGTACTGCCTTGTTCCCCAGCATGCATCTATGTCCTCATGGAATGTACCATATGATTGGCTGTCAGAGGAAGAAAAGGCTGGGCCTGGTTTACGGATGGTTGTGCATGTTATGAAGACACCACCAGCAAGTAGACAGCTGCAGCACTACAGCCCCTTTCTAAAACATCCATAAAGGACAGGAGTGAAGGGAAATCTTCACAGTGGGCAGAACTTCAGGCAGTGCACCTGATAGCACATTTTGCCTGAAAGGAGAAATGGCCAGATGTGTGGCTGTACTGATTCATGGGCAGTAGCCAGTGTCTGGCCACATGGCCAAGAACTTTGAAGGCACATAAGTGGAAAACTGGTGGCAAAGATTTGAGGAAGAGGTATGTGGATAGACCTCTCTACATGGGCAAATGATGTAAAAATATTTGTATCCCATGTAAATAATCACCAAAAAGTGACCAACAGAAGAGGACATCACAAGAAACGGAAATGCTATGGGCCAAGTGTCACCCCAAAGCCTCATGCATTCAGAAGCTTTTCAGAGGTGGCTAAATGTAGAATGTGTGATGCTGGGACTGATTCATGGTGCAATGCTGGGATTAAGTGTGCTAGGATTAGGACTGAGTGCTACCTGCCCTAACAGCAGATAGCCTAGATACAATATAAGGGAAAGAGACTTCACTTCCTTGCTTTTGCTGTCTTCTGCCTGCCATGAATTATTTCTCCTCCACGGTGCCCCTCTGCCATGTAACCCTGCCTTGGAGCCAGCCAACTATGAACTGAAACCTATAAACTGTGAGCTAAATAAACCTTTCCTCCCTTAACTTATGGGTGTTGGAGATTTTGTTTCAGTAAGGAGAAAAAAAAGAAACTAACCTACATGAAGTAACGGAGAAAATTCTTAAAATTTTTTTTTGCCTAATTTATTCATTAAACTGTAAATGTTTCAGTTTGAAGTAAAAACAGGAAAGGAAGAAGACAAAGCAGGTAAACCCTTAAGAGTCAAGGTGGTTTTGAACTTAATATTTTCATGAAAAACCTGTTTTTCACACATTTTTTTACTGGGAAATACTCGTGTTCACTGACAGCCAATCACTTCCTTAAAGAGAACATATAAAGGGTGAAATATCAGCTCAGGAAAGAGTAGGAAACATGAAATACCTGGAAGCAGTGTAAAGGGGAGAAAACTAGTAGGTGATTTAACCCAGGTGAGATATTAATTATATAGATTCATTTGACCTTTTTATCAACAAAGGCAGGTATCAGACTAGGATCTTCATGTGTACAGTGAAACTTTTTCACACCACACATCCATGGCCTGCAGCTTGGCTGCTGAAGCTGACAAAGTAAACTGGACTTCAAAGAGGATGGTGCTGACCATGGGGGGGGGGGAGGGTGTCAAAAGCAAAAAATCAAAGTGGCATTGTCAAATGAACCATAATGGCCATGAAAGTGTGGACTGTGAAAACTGAGAAATTTGGCATTTTATGACAAAAATCTACAAACTTCAAGGCTGGTTTATTTAAGCCAAATAATCTGAGCAAGACACATATACACAATTTTTAAAACACAAATACATTAAAATTTCACTATTTATACAGTGTAAATCTAGCAACATATACAAATACTGAGTGACTACAGTACATGCCGAGGTAAGAAAAGTACATTCTAGGAGAATACAACTGATGCCCAAACCACGTTTACTTCTAATACGTATTTCAACACATGTTGTTCTGTTCCCACCTTTCCCAGTGCCAAAAAACAAAACCAAAAACAAAAAGTCACAAATTGGATTAAATGAGAATTGGTTGACCTAAAAGTATTTCAATAACCACCCAACACTTACTTGGATTTTGCAGTTTAGGGACTTCAAATTCAAAACCAAAAGGCAGAGCTAATAATTATTTTCCTAAGCAAAGACTGGTCAGCTGTCCTGGTAGAGTTAAAGGAAAAGTTTTCAGTGTCCCACATAATGTACTGGTTCTTTCTTGTTGTCTCACCTGACATGGTGTTTCCAATATCCTGTCTCCTCCCCAGTGACAATGCAGAACCAAGGCAAAGAAGCGCAGGCTTTATCCCTCTCCAAGGCTTTGAGGCCACATCCTTTAAATGAGCTCATACGCTGCTCCTCACCCCGGGTGAGGGCAGAAAGTATACATGATGTACCTTTAATTCTGTATAAATTCTCTACTTGGACCACTTTTATCAGCGAGTAAACCCACTGTTAAATGCAAAGTGCAAACAGTGAAACATGAACTTAAATAGCTGGACTAGACCTGGCACATACAACAGATCTACTTAGGTTTATGGCGTTTAATAAAAAGTAAAGCAGAAATAACAGTATCATTAACTGTGCTGGTTCCTGGAACCTAGTAACAGCCCAAGTCAGCATAATTTTAAAAAACCTTTAGTGGCCACACTTGCCATATCACTTCTGATTCTATTTCTGTAACTGTATTGTTGGGGAAAAAAAAAGAAAAAGAAAAAAAAAAAACTGAAACCAAAAACCAAACCACACTGACTAAAGCCTTAAATGTTTCTAGCAAAGAATAAACATTCAAGGGAATTTTGTCAAAAATGTTTATCTTCACATTTTCAGTCATTACTTGATTGTCTCCAAGGCTATGTGTGTAGAGATATAGCCTGATATATATCGTATTTGATACATATCAGACACACAAATATACTAAAAAACAAAAAAGTCTAATATGAAAAAACAACTAAAAAGTACAAAACAAGAAAAACCATTTGGGTCAGGCTCAGGTCTTCATCTGAAAAGTAAAATATATAAAAATAGTAAAAACTAGGTATTTTATTAAAATTGTTGGTCGACAATATGAATGTAGCGTTAAAATATGGATCATTTTAGAAAATTTGCTTCTCATAAGAAAGAAAGCAAGCTTCACAGAAAAGTGATCAGGTCACACAATTACACAAAACAGTTTCTTTGGGAAAATGAAAATTATTGAAAACATCTCTCTTAAAGCTTTAAACAGGTACATGACTTGAGAAAAAGTATATTCTCTGTGTACTAAGGATGAATAAAAACAATAAAGCAATTGGTTTACTCTGTTCCCACCTGAAAGGAGAAAGCTACATTAATCCATATGCTTCACACATTCATATATGGTTTAATAAAAGTTCAACAGCTGTGCTTTTTGTTTCAAACACCTTGAAACAAACTATGCATTGATGTTTTTAATGGCTGAAATTGTGCCTCAAAGTTTGAAAAAGAAAAAACACACACAAAAAAAAAAGAAAGAAAAAACAAATGTGAATAAAACTAACAAAATATTAGAAGGAGGAGGCAGGGAGGCTGTAGAAATAATTCTTTTTTTGATGCAGTTTTTAGAATACAGTACTGATATACTTATGGATGCAGGCAAAATGAATACTGTTCATCTTTATTCAAATTTAGTGAATTCTGGCAACAAAATAATCTGATAGCATTAAGTCAGAAGAAACAGCTAGAATCTAAAAGGAAAGTACATTTTAGATCTATCTCCTTACTATTAGCTTTTATTTTACTCTTTATTTATAATTTGATTTTCTCATATGTACCTGAACCAACTCCACACAAGGAATGTAAACATTATGTACTGCAAACATGTACTAATAAAAAAAATTAAGTACATTTTTTTACATCAAGTCTATCTGCTAAGATTCATAGAAAAGAGGATGCCAAATTTATATATTTTTATCACACAATGAACTTACGTTATCTTGCCAGTCTAAGATGTTTAGACATGGTTTTTGTACTATAGGCTAATAAATACATTACATATGACTTCTAATTCATCCCATCTAAAACAAGTTCTGGGCAGGTCATGAACAAATGGTAAGAATTGCTGGGAGATACCAATTTCATTTGCTAGGATGCTATTACATCTGTTCCCTAGGTGTGACACAAAGAACTACTCACAACTCTTACTACACACAAAAGGCAGAACCACATTGTACTGAAGGATACACACTGGATTTGTCTTTCTTACAACAGTTTTAATGAGGAAAACTGAAATTAAAATTATTTGACTAAAATGATAAAACATCTTGAGACTGTGTGTGTATATGTGTGTGAGCACGCATGCGTGCATGTGTGTAAAACCAGAGGACAACTCTGGTCACTTTTTTGGTTTTCAAGGTAATTTGTATTACTTAAGAGTGTATAGAGAGTATCTTCATTACAGCTTTTCTAAATTTTAAATTCCTTTTTCTGTTTCCACAAAGTACAGTTGAAGCTATCAGAGGATCTGACTTCATGAGATTCATAAAACAAGCATTAACTACAAAAAAAATGAACAAGAATGGGGCCAGCTACGAAGGGTCCCAGTTGGAAGGAGCAGGGCGGAGACCAGGTCCTCTATGATGAAGTGTTAAAGCTCTTAAGAGTGTCAGCAGGTGATGAGTTAGTGACCCACCTCATTATAAGTCAGCTTCCTAGCCACCAATCTTAAGAACACAGAAGTGTGTATGGCTACAATCAAAACAATGCTGTATCACTATTAAAAATCCAGGATGCAATACAGGAATAGAAAAGGAGGCAAACATAATAGTACCCACCTTTCACAAAAGGAAAATTTCAAGCCATTAGATATTTCAAGAACAGTACCATGCGTATTGCCCATCAGGCTTATAGAACCAACTCAAGTTCATTAATGTACCTGCAGCATTGGTAATAAATACTCTCAGTGATTTTCAGTTTCTTTGAAGTGCATTATAGGGATCTTTTTCTGTATTAAAAATAGTGTTTTACAGTAGTAATAAACAAGTTGAAAATTTAACAGGCAAGCAGTAACTGTGCCACAGTAACACCTTTAAAGCAAGATGGCAAGATAAGTAGTTTCCTGTACCTTGGCCACCACATTTTCCCAACCACTTCAGTGACAGATATGTAAAACATTCTATATATTACTACCACTAATGATTTTTTTAAAAGGCCATGTGCTTTAAATTGATGCTTTGTAAAAAGCAGCATCATCTTCAAAGGATTTCTTTAAAAACATCATATTCCCCATCCCTTCTTGCTCCTGATACTTCCTGTGTGCTCTGTGGCACCTGATACACCAATTCTTCTGGGGCAGCTGGACCTGGCTTCCCACCTTTAGGGGTATCATACTGGGCCTGGGCTGAGGAGCAGCTGTCAGTCCTGGAGAGAAGTGTATTGTAAGTTCCCACTAAAGGGGGAGGCTGGTTCCCTGTAGCTTTGAAAGTGGATGTAGAGGGTAGACCAACTGAAGCTGTGGGGTGTCCTGACATGTCCATGACAATTGGGGTTGCATATTCAGGCCCAGTGATTGGGAGTGGTTCAGCGTAAGCATGATAAACTTCCTGCACTGGAGAGTTGTAAAGATCCACGTCTGCATAGCCTGCTTCTTTTCCTTCTTCTGGTTTAAAGGTAGATCTCTGATGAAGTGTACCCACAATTCCTCCCACAAGTGGCTGTGCATACTCTGTGGATGTCACAAAACACAAACAAAATATTACCTTACTAATACAGCAATTCCACAACTTAAGGTGGCAGCTGCAAGCTGCACCAAAAGCAAACACTTATTTATGGCACTCTTGTTGGTATTAATGCAGACCTATAAACCAACTTTAAAATTAAAGATGTTATCTAGTGTCTTAGAGAAATAGGCCAGAAACATTTATTCATGTAACTCTGCATACAGTGTTTGTATATGTTCTTTAGATTTATAGAGAGTACTTCACTGGAAAAGCAGTATTTCATTACTGGAATAAGTATTAGTTTTGGAAAATAGTACGTATTTTTTTTCCTTTTCACATATAAGAAAATGTTTTAAATGAATGTACACTGGGATAACAGGATACCGTAAGGCTCTTTGTCTTCCCTGTTCTCCTCTCATTATTGTTCCCTGCCCAAAATGAAGACAAAAATATTTTGAACACATAAAATGCCCAAAGCCTTTAGAAATAAATGACCGAATTCTATGACCAAAATCTAGGACATAGAAATGATGTGCTCTTCCCAGCACTCGGGAGGCTGAGGTAGGAGGAGCGTTGTGAGTTCGATGCCGGCTTGGGCTACAATGCAAGCGTAAGCCCAGCCTGAGCTACGTAGTGCGACCCTGCCTCAAAAAAACTAGGGCCCAGAGTTTGGCTCAGTGGCTTAAGCGCCTGCCCTGGCAGGTGCGAGGTTGTGAGTTCGATTCCTGGTACTGAAAAAAAGAAATGATTTTGCTCAAAGATCTACCTTGAAAAATGGAAAGTCTGGGCCAGGGATTTAGCTCAGTGGCATAAGTGTCTACCTGGCAAGTGCAAGGTTGTGCAGTTCGATCCCTGGTACACACACACACAAAAAAAAAAAAAAAAAAAGAAGGAAAGAAAGAAAAAAGAGAGAGGAGAGACAGAGAGAGAGATAGAGAAAGAAAAAAAGAAGAAGAAAAAAGGAAGGAAAGAAGGAAGGAAGGGAGGAAGGAAGCGAGGAAGGAAGGAAGGAAGGAAGGGGAAGTCTACCTTCAAAAAACAATTCCTCTTCAATATATGAAAAATATCAAAGATATTGTCAACCCAAAGCAGTTTACAGCAAACATCAGCGGTTGCTTCCTCTACCTGGTGCCCAAAGCCACCACATATTTACCTGCAGAGTCAGTCTGTAGCATTGTGGTGACTTCTCTCGGATTCAAGTGATTAACTTCACTACTACTGTAGCGAACTGGGGTTTCCTCATGTTCCACTGATTTGGCAGGGAGAAACTGCTTCATTCCTTTCCACCAACCTTCATTGTGATCATAAGCCAAAGAGATCATTTATTTATATAACAAATTATCTTCATACTACCCTTCATATTCAAGAGTATTTCTGCTTTGATAGGATATTCAGTGCAAGGCAGACATGGTAATAAATAGCTAAAACAAACTAGCCTTTATATTCAAGCTTATTTTCTGCTTTGATAGAATATTCAGTGGAGAGTAGAACACAGTAGAAATCTCTATTAAATGCATATGCAGAAATAAATCGCTGCTCTTATATGCAGTCAGACACAGTGTTTATTATAAGGATGATTTTTCCTAAGTTTTTCTCAATTCTTTCCAAGACCCACCCAGGGAAACCAGCAGCACTGTGATCTGCTCCACCTGTCTTAGTGCTCCTGTGCTAGCAGTGACACCTAAAAAGGAGGGCACTGTCAAAGGGCCTCTGGTGTTACCTGCAGAAATTCAAAAGATGACAAATCCTCACTGCAGAGATGGCAAGCCTCATACACTCTTACACTCCACCTAGTGAGCAGTCACAGCCGCGTGACACAGACATATGCCATTACTGGGGCCACAGCCCTTTGTTTCTCACTGAGCACACACTCACACAGACCACGTAGAAACCTGGTCTCCCTTAAGAGAAAGACATATAGGAAAAACCAGACAAGCGTTCCACAATAAAAAGAACAGCATGTATCATGAGAAACTTGCACTTTCTACTTCGTTACTGATTAACTAGAAGAGATTGTGCAGAGGAGTAAAAATAGCGAGAAGAGCATGCCACTTTCTATCAGTGTAGGGGAGTTGCATGGGCTGGAGAATACATTCCTCTTGCACTACTGCCACCTACGCTGGAGGGATTTCCCTCGAAAGAAAAAGAGATGCAAAGTTTACATGAGTTACCTGCCCGGTCCCAGGTAGGTAAGTCATAGGTGCCTTCGATTTTTTTCTTTCTGGAAAAATACAGAAAGAAATGTTACCAAAGAGTACATTCTCAGGTAAGAAACCTCTGACACTGCAGTATGACCACCTGAGTTAATAATTAGCCAAGAACACACATTTCTACTTGCTGATCTACCTAGATGAGTCCTCTACTTCATTTAACTTTTGGAGTTGCCACTGCTCAAGCTTAGAAGTTCTGGCTCTCAATAAATTTATCGTTACCCCCACCTATGATCCACGGGAAAGTGATTAAGAAGGGCAAGTCTGTAGATTAAAAGATGAAGACTCAACCCTGACAGATGGGCTAACATGGGCACATCATGTTAGACTTGTTCTGGATTCAAATGCAAATTGCAGAAATCAATCCATTCACAAAATTCATACTAAAAAAACTGATTTATTTCTGTTGTTCTTTTTTCTAACTTTCTGCTTTTTTTTCTCACAGTCCTTTGTCCAAGAGAAGCTGAAAGTGTCTCATACACTGAATTGCACAAATATATTCCCTTCATATTTCAGTGTGAGTTAATACTCTCACTAACAGTGACAAGTGATAGAGGGAGGAAAATCGTTCTCAGAGCCTCTGGAGAATTAAGAGCCACCAATTATAAGATTCTCACCAGTCCACCTGTAAGAATTCTAATTTGTTCTCCCCAGGAGAAATCTCTCCCACTGTTAAAGAATGACTGCTAATAAGCTTTTACCAAAAACAAACAAACAAAACAAAAAAAAGTAAGTGAAAGAACACTTTCTGATTCAGCCGTATAAATCTAATTTCACTAAAATTAATACTTTTCAGGCTATTGAGAAAACACAAATTATTTTTATCTGTAAGTGAGGGTAATCAGCTATACTATTTGCTCAAGATCATAAATTTGACTTTCATGAAGAACTCAAGCCATTTACTTTTCCTAATGAAAACCATTCATTCCTAATATAAGGCTATGTTTTTATTATTGATATTAAAAACGTTTTCATCTTAAAGCATGACTATATTTGAATTACTTCATTATTTTAAAATAAAGTATAAATTTGTGGAAGAGATGGGAGGTGTAAAAGCTGGTAATAAAAAACTGGAATGGAAAAGAAATGACAAAGTACGATGGCTTATTAAGTAATTTTCTCCCTGAAAACCCTTTAGTTCGGCCACGGGGCCCAAACCCTGGACCAGGGTGGGACCTGTTAAAAATGGCGATGTGGCAGGTAGGCAAGCAAAGGGTGTTGACCCCTAAGCACCGCCTCTCATCAGAATCATCTGGAAATAGACACCGCTACCGCCACCCTGCCCCAGCATAAAAAAAAAATCTGTCTTCTACCAAAATGGTACCTGAAAAGGTTGAGGACCACTGCTGTAGTTACCCTAAGATTTTTAAAAAATTGATGTTTTCTAAATGAAAGTTATAATCTACATAGCTAGGACAAAACTTAATGGTCTGAATATTAAAGACTGAGAACAAAGGATTTTAGATATTAAATATCAAGTGAAAATGCTTCAGGTTATTCATTTATTACATGTAAGTGCTTAAAACAGTGGCTGGTGTGGGTTAAGGATTCAGCAAGTTACAGCTGTTTTTATTATTTCTCTTCTTTCCTATTTTCCACAGGCCCTTGATGGCACTTGTTTCTTTATTCTTTGTTGACAAATCAATAATCAGGAATTTCAGCTACACTCTTAGCCCAATTCCCCAGCTCAGTCCACTTGTCGTGAATACTAGGCATGTATTACAACTTCTTCTGGGAATCTAAATATTTGAGGGTCCTTTAAGCACCATGTCAAATTGATTTCAGGACCTAACTCTTGACTCCCTCTCAAAAACTCCTCTCTCCTATCCTCATCCTCATACCCGTTTTCATTAAAATTGGTTATATTTATTCATTTATGTATTACGCCTTCATAGACAGCAGGGGACAAGAGCATAAGCTGGGAAGCCTGGTCCAAAACTACTCTGTCACTCACCAGCCAGTGACCTCAGGCAAGTTAACACAGCTGGTCTCATCTTTACTATTACTGTTCAGTTCACTGGGTGCACCACACACACTTTCCTTCTGTCCTTTTCTGAAGCCCTTTCCTTCTCTTCTTTTTATTGTCTCATACTGACTGGCTCTCTGTTCAGTCTTCCCAACACCATGAAGCTGAGCTCCATCTGCTTCACTAGCTCCCGTGACACACTTTTGTACCACTTGCCAACATAGACAGTTACCTGCACTGTACACTTTCCTGATCTGTAAGCTTTGAGGTTCACTACTGGACTCCTTAGCACATGGCTCACTACTTGGCACAGAGTAGCAGCTAATTATTCAAATATCTGTGAAATGATTGAATAAATAAAGCCAACTTCCTTCTCTACCAAGCCTGTCCCTCTGCTGATATCTCAAAATTATGACATCACTACTAACTGGACAAGCCAGAAGTGACAGACTACCCTAGATCCTTCCTTCTTCTTTAGCAGACAACTAATCATGCATCCTTTTGATGCTGCTATGAAACATCTCCCCTTCCATCTCTTCTCCCTTTCCCAGAGTTAGTGTCATGTTTCTGCCAGCTAGTTTTCCAACTGATTTCTCTGACTTATTTTTCTTCAGATAATCCAATTCACCGTGCATAAATCCTAACACTACCTGCGATAATCACATGTGCTTGATACTCAATGATTACCCCATCCACAGAATAAAGGTTTCCAGAAAGCCCATCCCTATTCAGGCCCAGACCGTATTTCTATTGTTGCTGGACTCCCTCACACCAACCTCACAGAATAACTCACTGTTCTATCTACATCCCATTTCTGTCTTTTTACTCAGGCAACTCCCTCAATTTGTGCTATTCTCTGTTGTAACCCTCTAAATATCTTTTCCAAATTCTTACATTTAAATTCTCACCCTTTAAGGTGCTGATGGCATTAGGAGATGGGGCCTCTGTGAAGCAGTTAGGTCTTGAAGTGAGAGACTGCCTGAATGGGACAGTGCTCTTGGAAAAGAGGCCCAAGGGAACCTGCTCACCCCTCCCACCACATGAGGACAGAACAAGGTGCTCTTTGCACTAGAAAGGGGGCCCTCACTGGTCAGTGAATCTGCCAGTGCCTCAAGTCTCCAGAACTGAGAAATAAAGGTTCATTGTTTAGAAGTCACCACATTTACAGTATCTTCTTCTAACACCTCAAACAGTCTAAGAAATCTGTCTGCCTTCCTCTATCTAGGCAACCCCAACTCCTTTAGGTGAAATATGAGGATTCCCCTTTCCTGAAGGAAGGGTTTCAAATAAATCTGAATGGTTCTCTTCAGTGTATAATTCATTAAACCACAGGACAGTTCCTTATTTTGTGTCCGGAAACCCTATTCATCAGTTTGGAGAAATGAATTAGTCTCTTCAGTAAAAATTATTAAATACCTATTATATCAGACAATTATATTACTGCACAGATTCCAATATATAATGTGGAACTTAATACATTAAAGGTTCTAAGTAAATAACTGGGAATTGAACTTACTGGTTTTTAATGGGAATGAGAAGAAATACATGTAATTTTTGTTCTAATGACTCGTTCTCCAATGGGTAAACTGTACTGAATATAGTTCATCTTCTACATTTAGTTTCTATTTCACAGTGGAATGCACCCTTTGACCCCCAGGACCAATGAGGTGAACTACCTCTGTACTAACCTGTTTCTCCAATGCCAAGCACATACTAATATTAGGATAAGAGTAGTGAGGACCATGACTAGCACAGGGACAAGAACAGCAGCCAGTGCTACATCTAAAATTATAAAAATTTTAAAAATTAAAAACCTCATTAACATCAAAGGCATAAAATTTTTAAAAAATTAAAAAACCACATTAACACAAAAGGCAGAAATAACGAGGAAAAAGACTGAAAAAAATTACGTATATCATTGCTTAACACTTCCTGTATCAACAAATAGCTTATCTATCATTTATGAAACAAGACTAGGTATAGTTATCAAATGCAGACAGTTTCACAGAGACACTAATTATTCCATCTTTATATATGTTTAAAGTTTCATTAAGTTTTAAATCACCAAAATAAGACTGAAAGACAAACAATAAGCAGGAAAAGTGAATTTTCTACATATGTAGTAATATGAAGAATCAATATAGTCAAGTCAAAAGCTAACAAAATCAGTGGCAATTAGCAATACATTAAAAAATACAAGCAAGCATTAAATATATTAGCCTCATTAGTAATAAATGTAAGTTAAAACAAGACCAAAAGACTGTTCTTATCAACTTGACAAATATTTAAAAGAACAACTAATTGTTGAAGAGGATGCCAGGAAACATATTTTTCTGGTTGGCATTTTGTGAAAATATGTATAAAAACTTATGAGAGTTGGTAATTCTACAGCTAGAATTTATTCTTGGGATGAAATTAAGAAGATGCTCATTCCTATTTCTGCCTAAGAGTGAAAAATTAGAAATCATCTGAATACCCAATGATGACAGGGAATAAGTGAATCATGGTATCCTCCCTAATAGCAGAATGTAATTTAGCACTTGAAAATTGTTATGAGGGCTGGGATTTAGCTCAGCAGCTCAAGCATTTGCCTAGTAAGCACAAGGTCATGAATTTGGTCCCTGGTACCCAACCCCCCCCCCAAAAAAAAAAAAAACAAGAAAAGAAAATAAAATTGTGTTATAACATAACAGAAAAATACTTATAGATACAGGAAGGTAACAACATAGTCTTAAGCACAATAAAGCTGACTGAAGAAGTATCTTATCAATAAGTCTGAAACCAAGAAATACTGGAGCTGGCAGGAACTTAGAGAAAATTTAGTATCTTTATCTCACCCTACACATAAAGAATCCTGGACCCTGGTACAAAAAGTGAAATGACCAAGCGTTCCTTGGAATGTTAGTCTCTTCCTTCATTCCTCAATCCCCTCCTAGCCATGAAGATCAGAACAATGACAACGGCTGATATTGACTTGGGGCTACAACCCACAAACTGCATCTTCTTTACTCCTTTCACACTGTATCCAAAAGACAGGAAGAGGCTGATGACAGGGAGAGGGACAGCATAATCAATAATAGCAGGGCTCTGAGAAGCCATTGGGTGGGTGCCAGACATAGACAAAATGATTACCTATGGGCAGCACGAGAAACCCCCTTGATCAAAGCAGTGAACAGTGGATGCAAGTCATTCTCTTTCAATGGTTTCTACTTTTTTGCAAAGTTGGAGAAGTAACTGGGAGTGAGTAAAGATTTCTCAGTTAAATATTTGAAAAAATAGGGAGAATGTTAAAAATAGTTTTGGTTGAGAACAAACAGAAGAGTTCACTAGTGAAATCTGGAAGATGGCCAGCACACGCTGGACCATGAACATGACTTTCTCCCTGAAATCACTTTTGGTCTGGATGTAAAAATTGAGAAGGTGAAGTGCATAAAACAAGAATTACTTGAGGCTTTCATAGGTAAATGGATGCAACTAGAGAAGATACTCATAAGTGAAATAAATCAGACTCACATGTGTAAACATCGTATTGTCTCTCTAGTGTAAGAAACTGAAAGAGAAAGTAAGATCCAAAGGATACAATAGATATTGTGAGAGGGAAAGAAACTGCTCAAAGGGAAAGAACAACTTGGATGGGGAAAGAAGAAAAGGAAGGAGGGGAATACACACACACACACACACACACACACACACGCACGCACACACGCACGCACACGCACACGCACACAAACACAAGATAGCTAATATAATTGTACTACTCATTCTATTAGTTCATTGAAAGGAACAGTTAGTGCTTACATTGTTTGATCAATTTTGCATGCCTATATCTGGTAATCTGAACAACTATTTTGAAGACAATAGTATGCAATGTAATAACCATTGTTATTTTCCTATTATCTTGTTTTGAAATTTTCGTCTTAATTCTCTTTAAAAAAAAAAAAGAATTATGACAGTCTAGGAAAGACTCAATTCAGAAAAATAAATGTGTTTTTTCTATAAAATGTGTGGAACTGGAGAGAACAGTCAGGGTTAGATGAATGTAGTGCGACTGAATGAGAGACCTTAAGAGTATCTGTTAAGGTTTTAAAAAGTAATAAATGTATCCATCATCATCGAAAAGAAAAGCAGGCAAGAGGCTTCAAATGATAAGACCACCCCATTCTCTGTTACTGCTTTTAAAGTTACAAGGATCCTAGTTCTGAAAGATTTAACCTGAGATTTTGATATTTTATGAACATAGAACAGTACTTTAAGTAATTCTTCCATCCAGGCTTGTGGCCTGGGACTCTGCCTAAACACATTTGCCTTCTGCAAATTGGAAGAAGCTCTGTGGAAGATGTTGAGGTTTCTTGCCTCAGATTTTTTGCTTGTACCGAGCTTTCCCTGAAACATGGGAAAGTCATCTTTGTTAAAATACCTCAAAAGATAGGAAAGAAATTGGCATGTGGAATGCTGAAGAAAGTTATCTGAATCTAGGCCAATTTTTAGAAAATAGAACGATTAAAGTTACATGTGGCACAAGTTACTCAATGAATTGCTTTCACTTCTCTGAACTTTTTCTGAAATCAGTATGCTTTTTATCTGTTCACACTGACACTAATTCCACTATGACACTGAGTTTTTTCCTTGAATTCAACTGAATTTTTTTTAACAATTAGTAAAAAGAATGATACTTTGTGTGTTTTAACTGTTTTGTAAATTTGAACACTTTCTTTCTCACTTATAACACAATTTGAAAGTAAATTACAATGATTTATAAACTTTGAAAAAAATATGAAAAAATTTTCATGAGTATGTTAACTTAACGTACTTTTTTAGAAAAGTATTTAGTTTTCACCCAACAGTTTCTCACTCTTTGCAATCAAGTTCCTTATTCAGCAAATCAATATATCTCTAGAGCAAAAAACGTGCTTGTTTTCAGTGATTTCTAGAAATACTGTATTTCGAAGCCTGGTACTCAATATATTTAGCCGAAAGGGGGAAAATAAGACAAGAGAAAAGCTATAAAACAGTAGCCATCTCTAAATATTTAAATAGCTATTTTACATGGTATCATAAAATAGAACGTAGATTAGTACAGCCAGTCTTTTCTGTAAAATAGTACATTAAATTTTTGTTAGACTTAAAAAATACATTTGGAGGGAAAGAAACCAAGGGATCAAGCTGGAAATGGTCCTGAAAACATCTGTTAAAAACAAATACTACAATGTACAAGGTATTCATTTTATCAATTGCATACCTTTGGTTACATTTGGAGTTATGGTTGTATTTTTGATATCAGGAGTGACAGTTGTTTGCTCTGTGTGTACAGGAAATTCATTACTACTGCGAGGTTGTAATGGTTGAGTATATTTTGGGGCACGACCTTGAAAAAAATTTTAAAAACAATTTTTAAACTTAAGGTACATTTATTTACATGGTTAAGATAATTAAATGATTAAGATAATTAAGATAAATTTATTTCTTAATGTTTAAATAAATGTATGCAAAATTATAGCACAAATTCAAGCACTGTCAAACTCTCACATTAGAAGCAGGCATACCTTTGGCTACTTTGGGAGGGGCTGTGGTGTTTTTGATGTCATTGCTGCTCTGAGGAGGTGGAGGCTGAGTAAGTTTTGGAGGACGACCTTAAAATGGTTTAGAAAATTTAATACATTTTGCTTTTAATAAATCTCAGTTAAAAATATAACACTATTAAATGTCTTCAACATTTCCTACAGTATTTGATTTTGCAGTGATTTTAAATCTCAGAGGATATATCCGAAGTATAAATATTATATGCTGCATTAAGTATATACCAATCTTGGTATACAAATATACCAAGATTTTTCAGTATTCAAATAATCAAATCATCTAAAAATAATCTTACACAGGAATATCAAAGAGCAGAATGATGTTGAAATCTAACACTATATAGGTGTCATCACAATTTAACATTATTTAATTAATGCAGTAATTATGGGAAATGAAGGACATGTGAGGCACTACAGCAGTTTTGGGGGGTACAGCAATAAAATAATATTAAACTTGTAAAATATTGTGAAAAGCTATTCCCACTTTTAGTGAATTCAAATGAGAGGTAGTCAGGCCTCAGTTATGGTCCTAATCTTCAGTGATTATGTTATAGTACATCAGACCTGATTAAATCTTATTAAAATTAAATCTAGAATTGAAATGGTGTGTCAATATATTATTTCACAAGAATGATGCTACTTCTTTCACTTTTAATTTTGGTAATAATTTTGATATGTAACTTTTTAATATGAACATTATTTACTTTTTAAAATTCCTATAAAAATACTGTAATTAAACACAAAAGCACTCACATTTTACTAATTACTTTCTCTGAGAATAGCAAAATGCATTTACCTTCCTAGTAGGAAGGATTTTTTAATGTTCCCAACGCAAAGAAGTATGTCTGAGATGACATAGTCAGCTATCACTACGCATTGTATGCATGCACTGAAATGTCACATAAATGTATTTCCTATGTGTAGTAATATAATTATGATGCATCAAATTTTAGAACTATATTTAAAAATTAATAATCCATTGAAAGTAACATGTTAAACACATTGTCTTTTTACCTTTAGGAATAAACTGACATCCAAGCAGTTCCACTTTCATGGCAATTTTCTGCTGCCATTGGGTAGGATGCACTCTAACAAAACGTGCAATAATTGGTGGCAAAAAGTTATTACGCACATCCTGGTGATAATCTTTGTTTCCTTGAAATATCTTAAAAAATAAAACAAAACAGATTATCGATACTTTACATCCACAGAGGTCAGAGCTAAACTGCTCCACTTAAACATGCTTTGTTTTTTGCTCTGAGCCTTCAACATCTGTAAAGTATGACAAGAATTAATGTTTACAAAATAAACTAATCATAATTTAGAAAAACTGTTTTCATTAAAATTCATAAAATAAAAATACTGAATATAAAAATAATTTCAAGATGATTTAAGAATTGAACCAAGAGTGCTAACTTGGCAACTTTGGAAAAGGGTTTTCAGTTGCAGAGAAACAGTTTATTGCATTAATAAATTATTAATTCTAGTCCTGTAGGATTCCAAATTATTTAAATATATTAATGTTATTTTTAAAATAAAACATAACTGAGCATACAAAGTCTTACAGGAAATGCTTTGCTTGTGTGTTTTTTGTAACTTTTTTCTCAAAAAACAGGCTGAAGTGAACACACACTAGCTAATAACAGAAATGTATCCCCACCTACTGGGTAAATTTGATTAAGACAAGCCCCATATTATAATTCCATTTTTCATTAGTTGTTGGTACCTAAATCAGACAAGTAACTAAAACCCCATTCTACGGTCTAATTTAATGATCATAACTAAACAGCTACAAATGCATTCCATAAACAGCTCTCAGATAAAAATACGATATTAAGTGACTTGTTTCCTCAACTATTTCAAGAAAACAGTGATAGTATCTTACTCTGGATCAATTCTATTTTAAGCAGCTCCAGATAGTTAATTCAGATGGTCTTCAGGATGAAATAGACAGGGCACAGAAAACTGACACAAGAGAATCCAGGGGACAGTACAGTAGTAAAGGCCAGGGCAGTGACTGTATCTGTGTTTTCGACATTAAGTACAGGGTCCCAAAAACTCATGAAGTGCCTTGCTTGATTCCTTTGGCCAAATCAACTAGGTAGCTTCTAAAGACCCATAATAAGTGGATGCTGGCATAAAATCAAACTGATTGTGAGTGTGTGTATATATGTTGATTCACATGGAATTACGAGTCTCTAAAGATGTGCTTATCTTGCATTTTTCTAAAAAGTTTGTTTTGAAGTTATAATCACCTTCACAGTTATAAACCTCCATGAATTCCTTAGCTATTTCTCTGAAATAAAGGCAATTATTTGCAGTCTTATTATATTAGAACAGGAACTAGAGCAAAACATCATTTCAGTACATAAAAACTATTACTGCAAAAATGTACACAAACACACAAAAAAAAAAGTCGAAGAAGAGAATCAAAAGATGGAGCAGAGGGGGAAGAAGGGAAGTAAAAGGGGATGAAAAAGGAATTCAATTGTATTATGTACATGTACTAATTCTCCACAAAGAAATGTAAACATTATGTACCACAAACATGTACTAGTAAATAAAAAAGAAATATTATAAGGCCTTTATATTGTAATTTCAATTTTATAAAAAAAATCTTAAAAGATAACAATTTTATAAAACAGTAAAAGTGATGTACAATACTCCAATGTGTTGAGAATTCCAGTACAGAAAGGTTTCCAAGGTGTCATTAGTATAGACTAGAAATGGAAGTTTGAGTTCCCATTCTTCTAGAGACCTAAGTCTTATTGTATATTAACAAATATAGATATGGCATAATATTAGAAAGTAATAAATAATGAAAGCAAGTTGTATACATCTATTAATTCTATTTTGTAAAAATAAAATCAAGTTTGGTCCCTATCTGTATGTACGTACTGTACAAACTTAGAAAATCAACACACAAATTACCCAGGATGGGAGCAGATGAGGAAACAGATGGACAAATGTGAGAGAAAAACTTGTTATTTCATAATATTCAATGTGAAAATTTGCACTTCTGTGTATGATACAGTAACAAGGATTGAATTTATTCATTGGCCTTAAACATGAACAGCTGAGTAAGGTACACGAAACAACAGTTGTCAGACATTGGACAACAGGCAGCTTAAGGCAGTAAGTGCACAGTAAAGGCAAACAAATGAGACGAGCTCTGCTATCATCCAAGTACTAACTAGAGGAAGTTTCCAGGTCACAGTGCAGAGATCCCAAACAGAGCCTGGTGGTCTCACTTAGTTGAGAAGATAGAGCTCAGAAACACAAAGGTCAATGAACAGCTAGAATTTGTAGGACAGAGTTTAGGAAAGATGAGAGCTGGAGAGAGATAGGATGGGAGAAGGAAAATCAGATTTAGACCGACTTTAAAGGACTATGGAGGCTTTTCCTTTAAATCTTTAGTTACTTGTATAGACGTGACTAATGACCAGGAAAAAAAACTATGAGGAGCCAGTAGAATGATTCTCGCAGACACATAGGTGTGGGAATACCGCATGCTGCCAACACATAAAATGGAGACACTTCACAATACATGGGAAATTGAGCTGAATAATTACAATAGTATCATCTCAGTGGTGGAGAAAAATTAGAACTAAAGGCTGCTCAGGGCCAACCAGCAAAGTTTAAAAACAAGCCATAAAAAGAACAAATTGTTTTCTAATAGCTGAGCTGCAGTTAAAAATACAGGTCAAAAATGTGTGAGAATAATAATGACAATTTTAAAACTCTAGCATAATGGTAAACATTGTGAACCAAAAGTGGTTCATAATGACTAGCAAACAATCAAAAATCACTAGGCA
>RJWM01006602.1:54040-83452 GCA_004363535.1 Dasyprocta punctata
AAAAAAAAAAAAAAAAAAAAAAAAAAAAAAAAAAAAAAAAAAAAAAAAAAAAAAAAAAAAAAAAAAAAAAAAAAAAAAAAAAAAAAAAAAAAAAAAAAAAAAAAAAAAAAAAAAAAAAAAAAAAAAAAAAAAAAAAAAAAAAAAAAAAAAAAAAAAAAAAAAAAAAAAAATACAAACCAGGAAAGTGGACCAGTTCATTTAAATAGGGAAAGAAAAATGTCAACCTAGAACTCAATAGCTACAGAAATTATCTTCCAAAAATGAAACAAAATAATTTTAAGAAATATAATTCAATACTGTTAGGTATCTTTATAATATAAGCATGAATAATAAATTTTAAAACTTTTTTCATAAGTATAATAAATATTAAATATTTAATATTACACAAGTGTAATAAATATGGATGTGCTAAAATTACAGAATCACCAAGTTTGGAGCACTTAGCAGAAGACAGGTATAGAGACAGTACTCCTATTTGTTTCAACAGCCAGAAGCTCCTCAAAGAGGCAGTTTATAAAACAAAAACAAGACAGGAAAGAAGATCCTGAACAGCAAGACAAGAGTTTATATTTTATAAAAGATAATAAAGATTCTTGGAATTTTAAAGAGATTGATAAAAGTAGAAACTGAAGATTATAACCAAATGAAACATACGTTACAAAACTAAAAGTATCACATAATTAAAACCAAAGTTAGTGGAAAATTTCATTGAAAAATTATGCTCATAGTGTCAGTTCTAGATGGGAAGCATCTATCTGCCTTGGGGACAGGGATTCCCCACTTAAAATTTCCTGTGGCACAGCATAGGCCACAAGGCCAGAAAAATTTTATTAGTGAAAGGTGTATGCACCTGAGTGAGATCCATTTCTGCCTACTCTCCACACCTTATCTTCTCTGGTTCATTCCAGCATTTTCATAATCTTTCGCTAAGTGAAACAATATTCCATAATTACCATTAGATGTTAAAGAAACACTTCAAGTACTTAAAAACAGAAGTTTTCTAAAATAAAAGCTGGTAAGATGATTGAAAAGATCATCCAAGTTTTTAAAGCACTTTATCCTTTATCTGTTTTGTCTTTTTTTTTTTAAGGGCAGCAATCTGGAAACAAATTGGACTCTCCCTTATTTGGTGGATTAATAAGTTTATAAAGACAAGAAATTGCAAGTTGCTTTCTAGTATTTCTTAATGAAGTGGCCAAAAATTTCAGTAAAAAAATGCAGTGTCCTAAGTCAGTCAAGTACTTACGTTACAATCATCAAAAGACATCTAGAATCAAGGGAGAACTTTCTAACCAGTTAGAAGGTACTTAACACTACCTAAAATAACCAGAAGAGGGCAGAGGAAGACAAAATGATTAACATCTACATCTTCATACAGCTGAATTTTTGTGACTTTCAGCAAAGGCCCGTTTTAAAAAATACTTGGTAATCACTTTACCTTACACTGCTCCGTCCCAGGCTCGCTGTACACAGTCCACTTCTGCCCATCGTCACTGTACTGAATGGTGTAGGCAGATACGTAATAATTGTGCTCTATCATGGTGGATCCAGTAGTGATAATGCCTGGAGAAGAGTTTTCATCAGTGCACAGGGTCTGAGTCCCAGCTGTTCAGCATCAAAGCATGAGCACTTGCACTGCACAGTGCAAATGTTTTCACCTATAGCTCATTTCTATCTCTAAGTGCAAGTTTTCATGATAGTAGGTACTAAATCCTTGGACTGTTTTCTTAGAGACAGGAAAAATTATGAGTGTGGATTTAAAAAAGAACTATTCTATTTTGGCAGCTAATGTTCAGATGATTATATATTTTAAATTTTGACTAAAAATAATTTCCGAGGGATGGCCAATAAAGGGCAATGTCTTGTATTATTTTTGGTATCAAAATAAAAGAAAAACAAAACTTTTAACAAAATTACTTAAATCAAGCCGGGCGTGGTGGCGCACGCCTTTAATCCCAGCACTCAGGAGGCTGAGGTAGGCGGAGCGTTGTGAGTTCGAGGCCGGCTTGGGCTACCACGCAAGCGCAAGGCCGGCCTGAGCTACATGGTGCGACTCTGCCTCAAAAAAACCAGGGCTGGGAGTTTGGCTCAGTGCCTTAAGCGCCTGCCCTGGCAGGCGTGAGGTTGTGAGTTCAATCCCCGGTACCGCAAAAAAAAAAAACAAAATTACTTAAATCAACCTCAACCAATTATTCTGACCATTCAATAAGTTCTAAATCAAATTTACACTTAGCACATATAAAAATCAGGTACCTGTAGCACTTAAAATAGATCCTTCTTGAATACAAATTTCTCTTAACTCTAAGAGGTGATCATTTTAGATGTCTGAGAATCACTTCACTGAAATTTTACCTCAAAATAATTTTATTGCAATGAAAAAGTAAAGTTTTTAAGAACTAAGTAACATCCAGGTATGCTGATGCCCACCTACAATCCCAGCACGCAGAGAGGCTGAGGAAAGAGGACTGTAAGTTAGGACCTCCTCTGAGCAACTTACCAATTTAGTTAGACCCTGTCTCCAAAAACATGAAAATTAACAAAATTTAAAAAACAAAAACCAAAGACTATATTTAGTAATAGCAGCACCAGTAACATATAATTGAATTTTATAACATATAACTGAAACATATAATTGAATTTTCAGTGACCTAATTTTCTACAAAAATCTTAGATGTCACCAGGATCCCAAATAAAATCAGTATTACCAATCACTGCAGAAAACTGTGTCTCTAGCCGAGTGTGGTGGCACACGCCTTTAACCCCAGCACTCGGGAGGCAGAGGCAGGAGGATCACTGTGAGTGAGACCAGCCTGGGCAACAAAGTGAGTTCAAGGTCAGCCTGAACTGCATATCGCGACCCTGTCTCAAAAAACAGGACCAGGGATTTAGCTCAGTAGCGTAAGCATCTGCCTGGCAGGCACGAGGTTATGAGTTAGATCCCTGGTACCAAAAAAAAAAAAAAAAACAGAAAGAAAATTGTGTTTCTTAACCTGTTATCTTCTTTTCCTTATTCAGATCTATCTGTAACCACTGATCTTTATCAGTGGCAAAAGCAGCCCAAGGAGGTCCAGGTTTTTTCAGTCTGGCCTTTTCAGGTTTCCAACTGTTCTTCTGCCCTGTTTGGTCAGTCCACTCCAATACAGATGATGCTGTTATCTGAGGGTCAGCAATCACACCAGATTCCATTCCCAGTGTTCCATAACAACCTGGGGAGGGGAAAAAAAAGCTTGTTTCCAGATGTAAATTCAAAGCCTATATAAACTCACTTTCTGCAAACTATTATACAACTAGGCAAGTGCTTCTTGGTCCATATTTTTGTGTATCCTGAAGAAACTTACAAATACATACTCACCCCTTGGTATTAATGTGCGATTGAGTCCAAAACCCTACCTCTCACCACAAAAGTAGATACCAAAGCCACAGATGTTCAAGTTCCTTATATAAAATGGTGTATAATTATTAGTACATATTCTATATATTCTTGCTGTATGCAATTTAATTTGTTCTACACTTTTGGAAAAGGCCACGTTTTTGTTCTAATGGGAAAGATGGCCACAATCATGTTTGTCACCTGCTGAAGAATTTGCAAACAAAAACCAAATTTTGCTAAATGCTTCTGTCTGAAAACCATATTGTTTGCAAATGAAAGTGTTCATGAAGAGAGGTATCACTTATTTTCAATCATCTATAGACTACTTACAATGCCTAATGCAATGTAAATAGTTTATACTGTATTGCTTAAGGAACAATGACAAGAAGAATGTCTGCACATATTCAGTACAGATGAAATTTTTTTCTCTGAGTACTGCCAATGTGCACATGTGAAAGCCATGATTATAGAGGGCTGACCATGCATCCAAGAGTAATAACTTTTAGTTTTTGGAGGTACATCTTCAGCTTTCTGAGAGATCTACCAGGTAAGTGGGCAATCTCCTCCTCTACCTCTGTCTAGTTTTTGTTTACATGTAATATTCTCTATGAGAGTTGTGTGCTTATTTGCTTGCTGTTGTAGCACTAGCACCAGAACAATGCCTGGCAAATGAAAAGCTGCATTCAACAAATAATTTCTGCTGTATGTCAAATTCAAAAGTCATCCTCTCAGTGTCTATGGTCACGCGATCCTGAATACGCCTGATCTCATTAAAGTCATCCTTTCTAGGGAACCCTCCTTCATACAAACACAAAGAAGATTCACTTTATTCATTGTGTAATTAGTTATCTATTTTACTTGTAGTGTTGTTATGGCAAATAAATAAGAAAGTGCAAAACAACCCAGCATTTAGCACAATGCCTCACCAATAGTTGGTGTTGGAAAAAATTAGCTGTTACACAAGTTGTATTATTAAAAATTTCATGGAAGGCTTACCACTTGTCTTAAATGTAAACAGACTTGTAGATAAGTGTCCCCTGCAAAAGAAAAAGGTATTTTCTTATGATACTCACGTAACACATGACATCCTATTAATAAAACTTCTGTGGCTAAAAATTAGACAACTGACACTGTTCTTAAAAAGAAAGTTTCATTTTAAGAAGAGCAACCTCTGAAAACAGTATAAACAACTTTTTCTATAAGAATTTGGTACAGACTTTCACACATGATTATGCAATTATGCATACGTAATTTTTATTACACACCTATTTTACTTCTTTTTCATAAAATAAATTGACTCCTAAAACCTTTCTGTGAAATGACAACTTTTGGTGAAAGTATAAGACCAAAGCATATTTTCAGAAAAAGAGGCTTATTTCCTACACTAAATAGAGAAGAGCTGGCTACTGATAGATTCAAGGGCTGTAGCATCTCCATCTCTGAGAGTGGCTTTCAGTATTAAATAAAGCATCACTTCCAAGTTTTAAAAGAAGGTTCAGAATGGTGAACTGATGTGAATGGAAGCGTGAGACAAATGTGAAGTTCACAGGTCATAAGGCTCCAGGCAACCTGGAAGAATAGTCCTCAGTTTAATTCTTGCATTTAACAAAATGTTATAAGGAAATGTTTTTGAAGTATGAAAGAAAGAATTTACACACAAGAAAAGTTCTTTCTAAAGGTAGAATAGGAGAAAGAAATGAAAAGATGTATATAAAATCCTACAGAAGAAGCCCAAAGAAAGGTAGCAGAGTGAGATCTTGTCTCAAAAAACAAACCAAAACAACAACAACAACAAAAATAAAATAAAATAAAAAGTCAGGCATGGTGGTACACATCTACAGTCCCAGGGCTTAGGAGGCTGAGGCAGGAGAAATGCCTGGAGTTCAAAGCCAGCCTGAGCTACAAAGTGAGTTGAAGGACTACCTGAACTTGAGACCCAGTCTCAAAAACAAAGAAACAAACCCCAAAATCAAAAACAGGTAATCAGACTGCTGACTTTACCAAAGGGATAGGGAAATGATGGCCCATCTATGCATGACCTCTTTAGTATGACCAGTGGACTAGGAATGGTTTTTAGGTGGTTAAAAAGCCATGAATAAAGAATAAGTGACAGATACATGTAGTCCTTAAAGCTTAAACTGTCTACTAGCTGGATCTTTACAGAAACTGCCAAAGCCAGCTCTATCCTGTCCTGGGAATGGCCCATGTTCATGTCTTCTGAATGAATCTGGCTCAGGCCTTCTGATGAAATGCTGGCTTCAGTTAGGCTTACTTGTTGTCATGCAGGAATGAGCACGCTAAGAGGCAAGATTTATAAATACACACTGCTGATCATATCACCAGGAAAGACTGATAAAAAATATACTGCATTTCTATATAATGTCAACTTCTGATGCCTAGTCTATGTTCTATAAAACAGGAGAATACTGTGGAATCCATGAAAATACATACGCCAATATCCTCTTGGAATGAAAGGGGAAAACTGTAATACTACCTCTGTGTGAAAATTTATTATACACTCAAAGAATTTCAATTATCCTGAATCCATCCTGGTTTGCGCGGATCATGAGGTACACAATAGCCCTTCTGATCTTCACAATAAGGATTTGGCAACATTTTTATAGTCTGTTAGCCCAGATGTTTTTAAGACTTAGAACATGAAGAAACAAATCACCCTTCTAAATGACTACTTTTTTGAAACAGAATGAGCTAAAATAATACAAGAATGCCTATACTTCTAAAAATTTTCAGACACTGAGAACACAAATGTGAGTGCTTACTCCATAAATGTTACTTCACACTTTCTAAGATTGATCTTGTTGAGACTGAGCTAGTCTTCCACATCACCACCCTCCCACTCCCAGCATGCTTATTACATACAGCATATGTACTTACACCACAGATGTGACATTGTTGGCCAAAGAACTTTCATAGTACGGGATGCCTTTACTAATTACAACACTGATTTGGCCACCCAACACATTCGACACTACTCCTGCGTGTATACCAGCCACACATAATGGTGAGGACTTGAGGAAGGGAAAAAGAAAACACATGTTTGAATTTTCTTTTGATATTCATAATCAAAACACTTCTACTTCCTCAAGAAATCAGTTAATTTGGGCTATTCCCATAGAGTACTGATGCCATAACATTTTTTTGCAGAAGAACAAGAAATTTTTCCTAAAAAAGGATAAAGACATATAACAAATACACATCTAAATACTCTAGAGTTTTAAAAAAGCTACATTACAACTTTAAAGCAAGTCTGTGTCCAACTTACATCTCTATATCCATGAGGAATTGTTCCAGATATCTCAGCAAAAGGAAGGAGACAACCAGGTGGGCAGTACTTACTGAGAAATGGAAATAAGTAAAAGCTTATACAATATTGTACTTTCTGGAGAAAAGCAAACCATATCACACATTGATTTTTCAGCTCAATGTAACTAACTTGGATAATGTCACCTCTCTGAAAGGAATCACTTCAAAAAAGGCTCTTCAGACTTTTTTCCATTCACATATATTCAACGTCTTAAGCCACATATTTACAAAAATCTCACATTTTACATATTGCTTTATTTTACTTCATAATGAATGGAAGATATATTTCTATTATAAGAGCTATTCATCATACTCCCCAGACTTATAGGATGTCTATTACGTAGTCTGTTGAGATTCTGGTTGGGCTGGGAACTTAGTTTAAAAAGGTCAACCAAACAAATATGACCCTTGTCATTGGTAAGTTTATACTCTAGCAGTAAAAAAAAAAAAAAAAAAAAAACATTAAACCAATACTTAAATATTTAGATTTTGACTCTATCATAAAGAAAAGGCACTTTAAAATAACTGGCAAAATTCTAATTTAAGGAAAGTAATATGAACATTTAGTTTAGATGTGCTGGACAACAATCTTAAGTGTTTCAGATAATTCACATAAGAATCCTGTGTGGTACGCACTATTATTATCCTCATTTTACAGATAAGGCAAACGAACGACAATGTGCCCCTGACACAGAGGATGGTCTCTAGAGACTCTCTTACACAGGGCTCTGCCTAGCCTCACTCAGGGATAGGGGTCTGGTAAGTGTGCTGCCAGATGTCACTGAACAAGTGGTAGAAATGCACGCCAGTCACAACAAAGAGCATATCTCTGAGGCAGGACAGTTGGCAGGTGGCTGTAAGTGTGAATGGCCACTGCAGGTAGAACATACTGAGCAAAAGGAAGGTCAGAGAGATGGAAAGGGACTAGATCATACAGAAGCCTTGTAGGAAAGGCTTATGGAATTCTTTCTAAGTAAAATACAGAGGTCGGTAAAGGAATATGACAGTCCACATATGTACATGATTACTATGACATGTGTATACTCATGTTTTTTATCTACTATACATGATAATTCTGGCTCCTAGGTAGGTAAAAACAGTTAAGGAATCATGAGTGGAGGCTGGGACACCATCAGGAAGATAGTGCAGTAGCCCCATGGATAGCAGTTTGGGTTCAGGTGATGATGATGGAACTGAAGAGTAGAGAGGGAAGCCAGCTAATGCCAGGGTTAAAGCTATTCTTGCTAACCAAGTTCCCTTGATGCAGAAAAAGGTATTCTTTCCATACAGAGACCATTCTTGAAGACAAATTAAGGTTCTTTGAGAGCAGTAACAAGTTGAAAGGAGGCGAGTGAAATGGATTTTGAAAGATGAGAATGACTGTGCCAAACAGATCACAGTACAGAGGTTCTGAGCAAGAGTTCTGACAGTTCACAGCAGTGTAAATCATAGTGCATGTACATGAGACTGGAAAAATGGTCCAGGGCCTACTCATGAAAAACTGATAATGAAGTTAACAAATCTGAATATTTTATCACAATAAAGAGTTTCTTAACATTTTTAAGAAGGGAAATGATCAGTATCCATTTTTAAGAACTACTTGGCAGTAGCATGATTAAAAGAAAGCAAAACTTAGATGTGGGAGATCAGTTAGACAGTAATCCTAATCTAGGCAAGAGACAAAGGTATAACGCATAGAAATAGTAGGAGAAATGCTACTTGGATAAGAATGGTGAAGAATTCAGCCTCCACCATCCCCCTTTCTTGTTTAAAAAAAAAAGATGGAGACACAACTTTTTCACTTATGGTAATAATTTTGCCAGATTTCACACAGCAACAGGTTCTACTTTTAAAGCATTTAAAAATTCGACTTTCATTCTGGAGAAGATCTAAATGTTATGGTTAAAGCAGAATTTAAATATGGCAACTAAATGTTCAGGTTCAAATTAGTCTAATTTATTAAATTCCCAAATCATTGATTATGTGCCACACATTATATATTAACCTTCAGTATAATACAATGAGAAGTGGATTATGAGGAACATCTAAGTATACACATGCAATAAATATGGCCATACCTGAACTCAGGTTCCAAAAAGTTGGATGCAATGTCCAAACAAGTAATTAGATCTAGAAAAAACAAAAAAGTGAATTCTGTAATACACAGATGTACGGCTTTTGTTAAAATATCAAATATTTCAGAATTTCATAATGTATTGATCTAAATTATAAAATCTCAACAGTACTGAAAAGGTTACAAATTTCTATTCATCATAATTTCTTTTTCATTTCATATGTCTTGAGTTCTGGAGCGAAGACTCAGAGACTGCTTTCAATACTTCAGTTTCTCAATGCTGGTTTCTATTATATTCCCTCCTAGAAAAGAGGACACATACACAAGTAAAATCTGAATATCCTGCTGTATTGGGTATGCTCCCAAGTCCTCACATACTTTTGATGGGGCTGAGTCCGGTGCTTCCTTGTGTTCAGTTTGTCGTCTAGCACCGGGATTGGCAATGTGAGTGCTGTACCCGCCCGGGGGTGGAGCCAACATACAGTATAAATGAGGCGGATCTTTCTCTTGTGCTTCCACTCTCTCTCTCTCTCGCCAGCACACTTGCGGCTTGCAGCCGCCATGAACAGCACCCCGTCATGCCATGCTGCCTTGGAGCCAACTAAGTACGGGCTGAAACTCCCGAGAAACTGTAAGAAATAAACCTTTCCTTCCCTAATTTTGGGTGGCAGGTATTTTGTCTCAGCAATGAGTGAAAAGTAACTAAGACAGCCGCAAACAGTTTCTATGTAATATAGCTCCCAAAGTATTTCAGGATTATTATTAATATAACTAAAAATGATCCTTCACTGTTTATTCACGAACAATGGCCAAAAAAAAAAAAAAGTTACTCTTGTACCTCTGACTTCTAATCAAAATGCCTACACCATCTTACAACTTAGAAGATGTTGAACTCATCTAGACTTCCAGAATCTCTGAAGGGGCCTCCAACATCTGTTTTATAAAGTTTTTTAGGTTATTCTTAAACATACTTAAATTGATGAAGTACTGCTCTAAAGAAAACATAAATTTTAAAATTTAATGCTATCTAGACATCAATACTTCTGAATAAGAGGTAGTCGGCCTTCAATTGAGACCTAGTTCTTGGTCCATATAAAACATAACTCTGAATTTTAAAAACTCAATGGCTTCTTAGGAAAGAACAAAGCCCTCAATGCAGCCTATAGGGTCTTGAAATATCTGGCCCCACCTTACTCTCAGCTCTTGTTTTGCCACCCTAGTCTTCCTCTGGATTCCCCGGCACAAGATGCTCTGTTAGCCTGGAAGGTGTTTCCACTACCACTGCATCACCCAGGTGAATCTAAGATTGCAATTTAAGTAAATGTCTCTTCCTCACAGACACTGACCTTCACAAGTCAAGCTCCTTTAGCACATAGTACGCACTTACATTTTGTTTGCTTTAATGAACAGATGAGTATTCTACATTCTCAGAGTACAATGTGTTACATAAAACTCGATTGATGGAATTACAGTTATTAGCAGCATCTTTTTTATAACTGCTAGTCCCTGGACAAAGGCTGACACTGTCTCCTCACCTTTGTACTATGTGCAGCAATGATAGTACAGCACACACTCAGGAGGCTTCCACCGAGTATTTATTATTAAATCAATGGAGGAATAGAAGTTTCTGGTAGCAGATTTGGCAAAATCGAATCATTTACTAACACTTGGGGAGGAAAACTTGAAAGAATACCTGAAGGCAATCACAAAAATAGGTGATTTCACATATACCTGCTTGGCTGAAGAACCATGCCCAAGGGGCCAATACACTGATGAAGAAGATAGCACCTAGCATTTTTCTCACCACACTGCCAATACACAAATATTTTACATTAATGGTCTCGCATCTATCTTACAGGAAATTAATGTATCATTCCTTCGAAGTACTTTATTATTCAGCTGAAATGTATCTTTTTTTTTTATGTAGTTCATGCTAGTCTTGAACTCACTGTGAGAGCCTCTTCCCTCAGCTTCCCAAGTGCTGTGATTACAGGTGCGTGCCACCACGCATAGTTTCAACTGAAATGTAGCTTTAAAAAAGTAGAGCTTTAAAGTCTGGAATATAGCTCAATGGCATAATAACCTGCCTGGCAAGTGCAAGGTCCTGAGTTTGAGTCCCTGTACCAAAAAAAAAAAAAAGAAGAGCATAATAACTGTTATATTAATAGGAAAATGGTTATTTTGAGAGCAACTGTATACATCAGTATGTATACACCACGGATATTTTCATAAATAAGATAAATCTGTCTTTTAGAAGTTTAAGAGGCTACAAGCTTAGACAGGAGTTCACTTCTACCTAGTTGACTGACTGAAAAAGTAGACACATAAACAGAATTATCCATACTCTAGTTATTCCTGTCAGTCTTTGCACAGTATCAATGAGAACCATTTTCCACTTTGCTGATGCATCAAAAGAATTCTCAACTTCTAAGATTAGAAGTCTAGCTTGTGAGAATAATATCCTGAAATGAAAAGGTATCTGTGTGGTCCAGTATGGCATTTAAGTCAGAAGATGACTACCAGCTAACCCCATTACCTTCAAACCACATGCAAAAAAGCTAGTCAACAAAGGATATATTTGATCAGAACAGCACTTTAGTTGTTAGCCCATGCAGTGCTTCAAGTGCGCTGTACGCCATGCAAATGCAAAACTAATTGATCTTGCTCTCAAATTCCACTGGGATTGAAAGATGACCTTAGGCTGCCAATAAGAATTCAAAATTAATAGTTCAAGGGAAGCCAAGAAGACAAAGACAGGGAAAAGGAAGCCATGAGAAAATACTTTGACATTTACAATTCCACAAAGGCAAATAAAATAACACATTAAGCAGGAAATAAGACGTTATATGTCTTTTTTGGAAAACTTTTCCCAAGTAAACTTAAGCCCAGTCTTCCAGAAAATTTGTTACTGTAGCACTCCAAGCTAATAAGAACATCCAGACGAGATGAATGCAGCTCAAAAGAAACCATCTGTTTCAGAAACTTCAGATAGCAATGAATAAGACATTATCATAATGAATGGAATGGAATTAAATATTCTGGAGTCTATAAATAAACCCACAAATGTATAGTGAATTAAACTCTGATTAAGGTGTCCAGACATTTCAACTGGGGAGGGAGTTGGAGGTGTGTGTGAGGCATAACAAAGATGTGGGGACAACTTAATATCCATACAAAAAAGAATGAAATGGGTCACCTGTCACATGTCACATACGAAAATTAACTCAAAATGAATCTAAATTTAAGAACTAAAGCTAAAGGCCTTTAGTAGAATCATTTTCAAAATGATTCTGAATCCTTATTTGCATCCTAAAGCCATCTTTCAAGCCCACCAGAATTTGAGAGCAAAGTCAACTGAGTAAATCTTGACCTTGGATTAAGTGGTGTTTTTTTATTATGATGAGAAATGCACAAGCAACCAAATAAAAATAGACTCAAGTTAATCAAAATTAGGAATTTTTGTACCTCAAAGACACAAGAAAAGAAAGACAACCCACAGAATGGATGAAAATATTTGTAAATCATGCATTTGGCAAAAGGTCTAGAATACAGAGTAATTAAGATAATAACATTAAAAAGACAAATGTGAATGCATACAATAGAATATTACTTGGTCATAAAAAGGAAGTACTGATAAGTACTGTAATGTGGATGAATTTTGAAAAACATGCACAGTGAAAGAAGTCAATCATGAAACACCACATACTATATGATCCATTACAAAATGTTCAAAGTAAGCATACTGCAGAGACATAATGTAGATCAGTGGCTACTTAGGACTGGAGACAATCAGGGAGGGAGAAATAGAAATGACTGCTACTAATTATGTAGCTTCTTTTGAGGTGATGAAAGTATTGTAAAACTGACTGTGCTAATGATTGCAAAGCTCTGAATATACTGAAAATTCAGTGAATTGTATGTATACTCTGTAAGAATCATATGATGACTTATTTAACACAACTATTATAAAAATTTTAAAATAAAAAAAGCCATAATAGAAGTAATAACCATTACCTTTAATGTCTACATAGATAGATTGTTTTTAAAAAATACAATAGTCAGGGTTGGCAGTTCATTCATTTATTCACTCAACAAATATGTAATAAGCATGTATTATGATGAGGTTTTGTTCTAGGTACTACAAATAAAACAAAGAACAATCAGACAGAAATTTACGAACATGGGGAGAATAATTCCAATGGAAATAAGATAAAATAGGCAATATTAGTAAGTAAAATATGTAGTGCTGGAAGGTGGTAAGTACTTCAGAAAAATGGGACAAAGGTTAGAAAAATTTAAGGATTGGCAACTTTAAGTAACGTGGTTTGGCACACCTCCTAAGAAATGTAACATTTCAATAAAACTCTAGAACAGATGATAAGAGTGAGTCAAGAGATATGTGGCTCTAAAAATAAGCACTGAAAATCACAGAGGTCCATGGGGAAGCATGCCCGGCATGTTTGGGGCCAGCAAGGAAAAGGAGAAGACAAGATGAAGTCAAACAAGAAACTGGAAACCAAGCCTAACTGAAAGTAGACTGAAGGGAGAAAGGGTCAGAAACAAAGATCAGTAAAGAATTTATTGTCATAACTGAGGTAAAAAATGATGGTAACTTGAACTAGGAAAGTAACAGTGGAGCTGCTGAGATGTAGTTATATCCTGACATATGTATATGTGCATCCCAAAAAGTGGCAAATGCCTATGAATTTGAGCAAAACAGGAGTCAGAGATAATGGTCAGATTTCTGGAGCAATTTAAAAGATGGAATATGTAAATGCTTATATTATAATAAATATGGACAAAACAACCAATTACCGTCCTGAATCCACTTAAACATATCTTACAATACCAGAACTTGGTGACATGTTCAAAATGCAGGGCAATATATAATATACAATATGCTTAAATAAGAAAGAGCCTCTGCATAGGATTTTTTTTCTCCCTTTAGTAATTTTAGTCAAATACCTGACACATGCAAAAGACTATAGTATATATGTTATTACATAAAACACTAATGGTGTACTTCACTTGGGTGCTCTGGACCAGGGAGAATGGCAAGAATACTAACCAGAATGCTCTCAAGGATTCTACTGGAGTAGACTGGCTCTCCCTCTTCCCTGTGCAGCCCAAAGAAGAAACAGCACCTACTGTGTACACTCTACACATTTTGAGAGCAGAGTCTAATATGAAAGTGTAATCTTAATTCCCATAAAAAGAGCTTCTGTTCTTCCTCATTATCTGTTTCCTTACCTCTTGAAGATGAGGCAAGCCTGAGAAAGGATTTGAAGGTGGGATAAAGTGACCATGACAAGAGCATGAGTGAATACGAGGACAAAAGCAAGACAGCCATCAACAACAGGATGAAAGATTTCAGAGGTTTTGTAATGAAGACACTAACATCACATTTGTTCTGAGAGAACTAAAACTCAGCAATGTTACTATCTGTCATAACTGACAGATACAAGTTTTTTAAGTGCAATTTAAAATATCCAACAAAAAATAACTGCAGAGACTGGAGAACTTTTTTATTGCTCCATGAAGTATTTACTTAAAAAGGAAACCTTAGGTTGACCCATACATAATACTATACTAAATCAGTATTTTCTGTTAACAAATCAATCAAAAACATTTAACGTCTATTGGTTACTCTAAAGAATATTTTTGACTGACAGCATTGTCTATTTCTGAAACTATAGAATATTGAAATTTCTTTTAGATTTTCCTCTAGTTGAGAGGTTTTGATTGAATTGAAAACACTCAGCCATTTTAGAACTCATTACTCACCAGTTTAACACCAGCTAAATTCGCTTCATGGTGTAATTTTTGCTTAACTGAAACAATTTAATACTAAAGGAAGGGAAGCCTGTACATATGTATTTTTTCTAATTTTAAAGAAACATGAAGATTACTTATAAACGAGAAAACACAGGGGGAAAAAAAGACAGTGTATACCTAAAAGTCTTACTTCTTTATGTTATAAAATTCTCTAACTAATCAACTTCAAGAGTCTGAAGAAATATGTAGTCTGGCTTTCATAATTCATTATCTTCTCAGTAATGTTGCTTTGTGGGTATGTGAATATCTTTGCTCAGTTGCTACAGGATGTGGGATAAGGCTGATCTTGCCACTAAATTCTCCCAATTTGTGTCCTCTAAGATCTAGCGCCTTATTCCTATGATAGATATTTGGCCATAATTTGTACAAACTGCAATTCTGTTAAGAGAAACTTATATATATATATATATATATATATATATATAAAATAATCTATTCAGAATCAACTAACATTTACTAAGTACCAGATACTACAATAGACATTTTGCTCTCCTTTTTACATATTTAGAGTGGTGATTATATCTTATACTTTTCTTAGACAAGTTCCAATGCTACCTAAGGAAACAGAGTTCCTAGTATGATAGCAGAAAAGATTTTCTCAGATGAAAATATTTAGTGCTTCCTTAAGGATGGGCACGGTTCAACTGTTCAAACAATAAAACATGCAGTCAGATAGGCCATAAGGAATACAAAGAGAAGTGAGTCAAACCAAACCCTCTCTATGCCTAAATTTCTATACGTTAAAAAATAAATACAAGATATAATAAAGTTACAACTATACAGTATCTAGGACACTAATAAATATATTAATATTTATCAACAATGATGGATATAGCCACTGCATAGTACAAGACAGTACCAACACACGTGGTCCCCTCACAGAATTCCTAATGTACTAAAAGACACACACACCCAAGCACACACAAAGAAAACTCACCATGGTATGCTTCAGTTATTCACATGTCAGTTTATAAACTGTACTTCATAGGTTGAATTGATTCTTTTGGTTAACACTATTTTAATATATGAATCTTTTAAAAATTCTTTCTGTAAGCATTGGTAACATTTTGCTAACACCTTTATTCCATAAATTAACACCAAAATGCAGTTATTTTCAGTACACTATTTATATTACATACACAAAACATCATGTATATTCATTATTCACTTGTCTAGAAATCAAAACACCTAAAAATATTAATTCAAACTGAAACATTATTAAGATTTGCTAAAATCAGTTTAACAGTTTCAGGATTCTATAATGTCTGCTAGATACTATAATGATAAAAATAAGTAATACAACATAAAAATTACAAATAGAAACCTGGCTAAGTGTAGTACTTGAAACAAAGAAATTCTATAAAATCATTGTAGAGCTAAGGCAGCAAAATAATCTTAGGATGAATTCTCAGTCTATTTTCAAAAGCAAAAACATTCCTTATAGAAAAACAAGCTAAAGAAATTTGAACACTATTAGAAAGGAGTTCTCTATTCTACTCTGTTTCACTTAGAAGTTTATATACTCTGATGGAAGAAATGGAAAATATTTGCAAACAAAATGGTTAAAAATGTAGCAATAAGAAAATCTTGTATCACTGATGTTAATTCTAAAAATAATCTACCATACAGTAACAATAACCCTGTCAAATAGGACTATTTTCCAGACTCAGCTACTCACAAGTCCTAGGCACACTGTTACCACATGCTACAGAGCAGCATTCAACAAATGAACAAGTGTTTATGAAGAACATTAATACCTACACTGGGTCATTTTGTTTCACAGGAAATTTTAAACTGTTTTCTGTTTTCCGCACAAAAATAGACAAACATTAGACTGACCACTACAAAATTCTGCTTCGGTGAAATCTGAAGAAATGAGGTTTAACATTACCTTTAAGTGATGATTCCATGTTCTATAGAAACAGTACCAGGATTACCACTTTCCAATGCTGCCTATAAAACACATACCACCCCAACATACCTACTATGGCACACACAAATTCCAAATGTAGTCTGTCTGCTCAGTTCGTCATTCTATAACTTTAAAAAAAAAAATGACCAAAATCCTAGAAATGCTGAGCTCTTCCTAGAAACTGCCCACTGTTAAAGAGATGATGCAACAGAAACTTAGACCACACATCTATAATATTCATTTAATTTTTTAAGACCAGTCTTAAATGCTATTTTTAAATTTTCTTTTTAGAATGAAAAAGTCAGAAGCATTTGTTACTGAACTAGATAATAAGACCTGAGTTACCAAGTCCGGACTCTGAGTTGTCAGCTCTGCCACTCTCAGTTAGACCAGCAGTGACTTAGGAATTTCTTGCTATAGAATGTCTTACAACAATACTTAGTATGAAGAATGTCCAGGATACCGCAAAGGTCCACACACATCTTCAATTTCTCAGAAAGTCTAGCTGGAATTGAAAGTCTAGTTCAACTTAAAGTAGAAATGTTAATTCTGTCATAACTGTTGGAAGTATTGCCTCATATTTATATCTCTTTGCCTGCTCCACAATGGGAAAAATGGAAATTTTTTGTTTCACTGCTAGCTGTGATTCTTTACAAAATTGTTAAAGAAAAATTCTGGAAGTTATTCCTCAAAAATAATTACAATAAAATGGGGAGGGGGGAATTCAAAGTTTTATAGAAACTAGAAACAACTAGAAACTGAAAAAGGTCACTAGGAGAACCATAGGTACAATGCCCAGTACAGGACCTGGGCATGACAGTACTTCTGAGTCCATCCTTGTGTCCAAAGCCTCTTACTACAACTTAAAACCAAGCAGAATGAATCCTTCCTTGTAGATATGACCAACTGTAATGTCTTTAGACACTGGCATAATTCTGCTGTATGTCAGAAGACCTCTTAATTTGATCATCTGGTCCCTGCTAATAGTGCCTTACAAGGCCTTCCTACATTTGTTCTTACTCTCCTTTGACCTACACTCCACAGAGTAAAGAAAAGGGTTAAAACAGAAACATAAATCCAGTCTTACAGAAAAACAGTCTTACTGTTCTACCAACCTCCATGCAATCTTAAGAAAAAGTACTACCCTACGTCCTCTACAAGACTTTCAATAATGAGATCCACTCATTTCCCTATGCACTCTACTACACTCTACTTCAGTCACAGTGGCTTTTTTCCAGTCTTCCCAAAGATCCTTTCCGCCACCAGGTCTTCGCACTTACTGTCCTCTTCCCTATAATGCTCTTATGTCTTTCTCTATTCTCGAATTTCCAATTAATCCTTCAGTTCTGAGGTTTAAAGTGACTTACTCAGGAAAGTCCTGCTCCTCATCAGTCTTGCTCTCCCTGCACCTTTCTCCTATCTTAACTATAAATAAAGAGCCACTTGTTTATATGTCTTTTTCCAATCCTGTACTATTAACTCCATAAAGGCTTTGTTGTGTCTGTCTTAATTATTGCTGCATCCCCAAAACCAAGAGTAGAGCAAGAAATAAGGCTTCAAAGGGAATATAATTTTGAAATGAGCACCTGTAAAATATAATGAATATTTGTCTATCATGGATGAAATCTCCACTCTAGCAACAGCACACAGAACAATAACAAGTCTTAGTGGGAGTGTGTAACAAATGAAGTAGCTGTTGAAGCAAGACCATTTATACTTTTATTCCCAAATACTCTAAATCTTCAACCAGATGCTAAGCTAGGGACATGCAGTGATGTTCCTTGAAAGTACCACTGAGCTTATATGGCAGATAAATGCCCTGGATGGAAACAAAGTGAGGATTTCAACCAAAGTCAACTAGTCTTCGAATGCATAAATCATTACAAGGAATAGTGAGAAAGGTCACACAAAAAGTAATAAGCAATTCAACCAATGTTCTCTTGAATATAGTCAATTCAGTTCAAATGAAATAAATGTTTGATTGATAGGACAAGTCATGCAAATAAGTAAGACTTCAGGACACAGCTGTGAAATGATGATTTCACAAGATGATTATCACTTTGGAAAATCTTATTATCTAGATGTTCCTTTTAATTAAAGTAGATATTTCAAAAACTTTGGAAGCTGAGAATTATCTGAAATGGCAATGAAACTATTTGAAATCTGGTAGAGATTTACATGTCTATGGCATACTGATTCTGTTACCTGAGATCACTGTCAATTCTTTAAGTTTAATGCAGGACATTCAGGTTTCTGTGAGTCAAAAAGCTCCATAATTTAAGCATCTAATGTAGGAACTTTTTCTCTATTCAAAAAGAGAGAGGATATTTATTTTCCAGAAGCCTTTAACTTGATAGATAATGAGGAGAAAATGAGGAAAATATTAACCAAACTAAAAAGTTAACTTGATATTAAGACCCAGAAACTTAAGGAGAGTAAACAAGTATTATAGGTTATTTTTCATCCTCTCCTCTATCAATTCAAGGTTTTCAAAGAGCCAAACTGAAATAATGGCAAGCTATTATCATGCCACTATGTGTTCTCTATAATGCCCTTTTAATGATATTTATGGAGCAGGGTCACTACAAGTGTTTGAAGTGGTAGATCGGGGGTAAGTACACTATATACCTAGTGTGCCTACAGATACCATAGAACTTAGTCCCCACAACTAATCCATTTATTGATGTCATCCATGGAGGTGAAATGATTTGCAGGAAGTCATCAGGTTAGCAAGCAGAGTCAGGTTTTAACTCCAGGGCTACCTAGTGTCCTTTCTACAATATTACAATGCCTTATTTTCCCAGCTCTATCAAAAATACTAACTATTCTTTCCATTACTCCATCCAAATGAATTTTATTTTTTATCTTCTCTCACTCTCTTTGGTTTTTTGTTTTTCTGTTTTTGTTTTTTTAAAATGGGGTCTTGTTATGTAGTTCAACTAGCCTTAAACTCATTACGCTGCCCTGAAACCTGCAGTGATCCTCCTGCCTCAGTCTCTGGGATTATAGGCATATGACACCATACCTGGCTCTTTCATTTTCTCTAAAAGATTGTAGCAACCTTCACACTGTTCAACAGTTTATAAACTAAAAGAAAGCAGACAGCTCATCATGTAAAAAAGCCTCTCCTTGAGGCATCATGTTCTCAATGTTTTCATGAGACAATGTTTTTTCAAACCTACCAACACTGAAGAGAACAGCTTACTTTGTCCTCAATGACTCTCAGTGCTCAACATTCTCATACCCAAGAGTCTTGATAATATTCTCATTTATACAATATGTATTAAATGCTAATTTTGAATTTTAAATGGTCAACTTAATTTATTGTTGAACATAAAAGTAATCACTGATTCCTAACTTCAATGACCGCTTTGATACATTCTTACACTAGCAATACTTTCTCATCACAGTACTCTGAATAGCCAAGGGGAATGAACTTCAGTCACAGCAACAAAAATACAAGAGGTTTCATACAGAGCTTGCATTTTATCTTAGACTCAGGTAAACTTTATAATCTATTCTACTTAACAGCTTTGCTTTTAATACCTCCTCAACCCTTAGATTTTAACATTAACAATTCAAAAATGCCTCCTGTTTATTTTGTGCCACCTCAGCAGTTACCAGAATGTTCCTGCTGATGTAGTGACATATTCTTTGAAAAGCATGGCAATTTTTAGGGCATTCACAGACTGCAGAGGGAGAGAACCAAGGGCCTCACTAGGAGGTGCTCCCCGTCTGGAAACCAGCGACATGCAGCCAGTTGCTGCCAGGGTGGGGACAGCCACACCCAAGGCTCTCTCCATAAGTCTGCGCCATTTGTACTGCGGGGGGGGGGGGGGGGGGAGATCCAGGCCTCACCAGGAAGCAATCCCGGTCAGGAAACCATATCATTTTCATTTTTGTTGGGTTGGGTTTTATTCTCTTTTGTTTTGTTTGATTATGTTAAATCTGATGACATGAGCAGCTATTTGAAAGATAACAAGACATATTATGGTAGCCATTTTCAATTTACTAGTGGCTTGTTTCGAGGTCCTTTATTACATTCACTGTTTTGGTTTTGTTTCTATTCTATTCTGTTCTGTTCAATTTTTACTATGTCCAAAGGTATCTGCAGCTATTTTGAAGACAACAAAAGGCATCATAGTTCTATTGTTGGTTTCAAAACGTTTTGGAGTCCTGTATCACTTATGCTGGTTTATTTTTGATTGGTTTTATTCTATTTTCCTTGGTTTTATCCTTTTTAAAATAAAATAATATGGTTTTTAATACAGACTACGAAAATGGTAAACTGTGGATAATAAACCTTAAATCGTATTCTAGCTCTTAATAATTCACAGATTTTTAACACTTTTTATAGGTTGTGTCCTACTCTTATAAAAATGTAAAGTATTTCTTCTACTAAGAAGATACATATGAGCTTTATATAAAAGTTAATACACTTACTTTTTGAATGCTGAAACTGATATAACTGTTAAGATTTGTGTATGCTTTATTAATTGTTGCTTTTTCAGCTCTATTCTAATGTCAGATAACAGATATCTGAAAAAGCATTTCATTTTGGTCAAAAACTGCAAAACATAGAAGTCATTGCATAAGATGAAATTACCTTGTTTATTTATAACTGAGTATGCAGCCAAAAATCCTCGTCCCGAACTATGGATTCCACTCATGAACAGCACTGTAATTTCATTGTTTTTTGATTCAATTGAATGGTTCACTTGTAACCCCAGACCACAGTATTTACCTAGAAATGAAAAAAAGTACATGTTTGATATGACTCTCATGAAGTCAATAATATTTACAATGTATACATAAAATCAGAATAATGGAATGAACAGGGAATCAAATTAGTAAAAAATGAGTAGGATGTTTAATAATTGAAAAACTACATTACTACTCTACAGAAAAAAAAACTGCCAATAATTCTCCAAATAATTCAAAAGAAAAAAGTACAGCTACCACGGATCTTAGGAAATTTCAGTTTCTAGCAAAACATATATATATATTCTTTAAAACAATAATGACAATTTAAAAAAAAATCAAAGCATTTCATGTTGGCAGGTAACCACAACATGCTTAACATTCTTCTCTCAAAATTTCCTGATTTCTGGCCTCAGAGCATTCCTCAAACTTTTTTTTGACTTACTCAACTTTTCCCCTAAAAAATTGTCAGACTTCTGTTAAATCTTGTTTGGTGATCACATTTATCCTTGTAACTTTAACTATGATCTAACAACTCAAACTTCCATCCACAGCCTCTTCCTTGAACGTTAAATGCACATATCTAGTGCCTGCCTAACTTCTACTATCTTTCAATGTCTAACAGGTATGTAAAAAGTAACATTCTCAGTACAGATCTAACTACACTAAGATAAAAAGCAAAAAGAAAAAATAAGCAAGACAACCACTGATAAACTATAAAATAGATTTCCTTGCGTGGCTGGAAATTTATCTAAAAACTCTGACAAAAAAGTTTCAAAAATTCTCAGGGATGCCATACTTATCAGGGAAAAGAATATTAAAACTACACTGAGACACCAAACCAAGTCCATATAATGTGTATAATCAAGAAGACTGATAATAAATCAAGCACAGATGAGGATACAGAGAAATTACAACTTTTATACACAATATTTTTATGTATACAGTAATAGTGTAGTAGGACTATAAAATGGAAAGGTTTTATGGAGATAGGAAGAAGATCTAGAGCTGAAGGGATATAGGAGGGAGAGGAGGGAAAGGACAAGTAGAAAAGATCAAGATTTGATATGTGTATGTACCAGTATGCCAAGATGAATATACTCATTATGAATCATAAACATATACTAAAAAAATAAATTTTTAAAATTTGTCAGTTTTTAAAAAGGATAAACTTCTAGTTATTTACCCAAGAGGAAAAAAGATCTCCACAGAATAACAATGCAAATGGTCACAGTTGTATTATTCATATCTGATTCAAACTGAAACAACTTGATTTACTGAATACCTAATGGATAAACAAAATGTGGTAGTATATACCCATACAAAGGACCCATACACAGCAATACAAAGAAAGACTGATATGTACAACAACATGGATGAACCTGAAAAATATCATGCTAAGTAAAAGAAGCCATTTATATGATACTTATAGAAAAGGCCAATAAAGGAAGAGATAGGAGCAGATCAGTGGATGCCTGATCTGCTCAGAGGAACAGATACAGAAGAGGCATTTCTATCTCAGGTCTGGAGATAAGAGAATTTATTCCAAATAGGTACAAAGGAACCTGTGTGATGGACTTTTTTATATTACACAAAACGTCTATAACTGGATTTTATGATGTTTATACAGCTGTATACATTTATTTGAACTAATCAAACTATATATTAGAAATGTGAATTTTATGATATTCAAATTATATTCCAACAAAGCTTATATAAAAAATGTAGACACTGAGACAGTATTTATTGTGAGGATTCATCATATATTAATGCATTCACTGTCATTGTTTTCTGCAAGATAAAACAGGTCACAGAATTAGACGCTGTCATAATTGAAAGACCTTTAAAGGTCTATTACAAATCCCTCATTTGGCAGTTGAAAAAATGAAAATCATACAGGTAATTACATTTCCTAATCAGTAAAAATCTATGTGATGGGGAATGAATGTGCCCTCCCCTAATTCTTATATTGCAAACTCTAATCTCGTAATATTTGGGTTTTGACCTTTTCAGAAGAATTGGGTCATGAGGGCTGAGCTCTCATGATGAGAATGTGTCCTCATAAGAAAAGAATCAGAGCTGCTTCTTTTCTACTGTGACTAAAGGCACAAGGGCAAAATCACCAGATATAAACCAAGAAGAGTGCTTTGATTTCAGTTGTCCAGCATATATAGCTATGAAAAACGAATGTTTGTTGCATAAGCTACCTAGTCCACAGCAACTTTATTTTAACAGCACAAACGAGTAGTTCTCTCTCTTGTTCTTCTCCATCCCTCAATAGCAATGGAGTTCATGATGCTTCCCAGAAGCTGTAAGAAGCATCTATATGGCATGTCCTTCCCTCCCTCTCCTTCTTTCCCCTCCTAAGCAGACGATGGCGAAGCTCAAGGACTGCTTCAAAACTGACAGTGATCCAGCTGCTTTTCCTTTCTACAGCAGCAATAATCCTCTTCTTCCTTCAACATCCTGTCAACAGTTTCATCCCTTAACTAAACTAGTAAATAATTTAGTTTGTCTTTTGGCATAAATCACCTAAATATCTCAAAATTCTACTCAACTGCATTACTGTGAAATCAATGCCATTTTCTTTCGAGATAATCATTTGCAGAAATTGACTCAATTCTTTTCAGTCCACTATATAAAACCATGTTTGAACCAAAATTTCCAAGAGTATATACAAGAGTAATTCTGAAATTTAGCCAGAATTTAAAAAATGCATTATTCCCTAAAATTAAAAAGACTTTTTCCTACCTATTGCTAACTTTTAAATGAACTTTGCATTTTAAATTTTATGCAAATCTATCTAAAACAGCCAACTTTTTTAGAAAAAAGAATTTGGCTAGACAGTTGTCATTTAAGACAAAAACTCAAATTCTGAAATGTTTAGCACTGTTTATAGAATTTCATACAGTTTTCTTTCAAAATCTAATTCTCTAAAATACTATTATTTTCAACTATTAAGTAATCAACCTTATGTCCAAGTGATAATTTTACCAGAAATTTTAGGAAAAGCAGAAAAATCTGTTTGCTCTATCAGAGAATAATTTCAGGTCTACCAATCAATAGAACAGAAGCAAAAATGATATTCTATTCTACATATTGCGTTTTAGACTTTTTTTTCCTCGGGTTGGTAAGCTATGTATTCTTTTTCTATAGTATACACTACTCACATTGGTCTGATATATCTCACAAAGAAAAGGTCCTCGAGCAAAATTTCTCCTCTTACAAAAAGCATGGAAAATATACAGCACGTCCAATGGAGAAGTGTACCTATAATCACATTTAAAAATTTAAAAGTGGTAGTGTGTTCCTTTGATCATCACACAAAACTTTTAGGATACATTTTTAACCAAAGAAACAATAATCAAAAACTAATCCAAAAGGACAATAAGAAATGGATGACCATACACTGAAATGAAACACAAAAGCTCAATCTGAAAGCTGGATAAGGTATTCACTACAGGCACTCATTTTTCAAATACTTTTTGGTACAAACGAAAAAGATCATATTTTAAAAATACCACATCACACAAAAGTGTCTTTATAACAAATGCATGTATATCAGTACTATGGAATTCCAAACTATTATATTTAATTTAAAAGTACTTTAAGAAAATGAGGAAATAGCTTTTGACAAAAACACATTTTGAAGCAAAATGACATCTTAAAAACTTAAGAGATTTTTTTTAATCCTTTCATTGGGGAAAAAAATCATGAAAGTATCTGCTATTGACTTTGTGGTCCCATCTCATTATTTGCAATTATCTTGTCATGTGAAATATGAATTCAATCTGCAGCAGACTGTTTTAATCCACTTTTGTTACATGAAACTCAAAGGGCGGTGCTAAGCATGGATAATACTAATTTTTAAAAGTACAAAAAAAAATTGCTAACTTTCTAGGTGTTTTCAAGAGTCTAACCCATACCAAGAAATAACCTGCCCTCACCACTTAACTTGCAGCCGAGATGACTGTTCCTCACATGGCTCCTCCTTCAACTGCAGATTTCACTGTTCACAAGTAATGTATGTACTTGACAAAATATTTTGAGTAAGGAAGAAAAAAACTTGTTTCTAATCTGGCAAACTAGTTGATTCTTTAATTCCAGACCCACAGGTTGGCACTTCTAAGTTATTTCTAAATCAACATAAAGCACATAATTGCCAACAGCTGCAGGCTCTGATGGTTGTCAGAGCCAGCTAAAATCCCTAGAGATTTCTCATGATGAAAAGGAGAGGACTTTCAGAGATAGTATATGGATACATACAGAAAACTCCAAATATACAAGTAAATCATGCATCCCAATCACCATAAACACTGGTTTAGAAATGGAATCAATGCTCCAGGACAAAAAGTTTTAAAAATCATTAGTCAGGATGGAAATGTACTGCAAATATACAATAAAATACTACCACTTCACAACCACTAAGCTTTCTAGAATTAAAACAACAGTAACAAGTACTGACAAAGATTCAGGATTCTGAGGATGTGCAGCCACTTTGGAAAACGGTGACAGCTCTTCAAAAGTTTAAACACAGTTTAACATGACTCAGAAATTCCATTCCTAGACATATATCCAAGAAAAATGCAAACATAACACACACAAAACCTTACACAGTCCTTTGGTATCCAGGGGGGATTGGGTCCGGGACCTTCCCCCACCACAGATACCAAAGTTGAGCCCTTTATTCAAAATAGTGTGGTACTGGAATATAACTTATGACAAACCATCCTCCTGTATAGTTTCCATCATCTTACAAGACTTAGCACAGTGTAAGTACCATGTATACAGTTACGCTGTTTAGCGATGGTCAGCTCTCTTTTTTCTGAGTATTTTCTATTCATTGTTTGAACTGGCAGATAAAGAATTGCAAATACAAAGAGTGAGCTGTACATGAGTGCCCACAGAACCATATTTAGAGCAGTTATGAGGTTCAACCAAACCAGCAACCTGGGGTTCTAAGTAAACAACACAATCTTTTGTTAAAAAGAGTATGCTGTGAGAATTGAGATGACCGATTCACAGTCTCTAAGAGAAAAAGTGGCTCGACTTTTAGGAGAAGAAAAGGCTGTAACTCTCAATGGAAATAGATGTGAGATTTAAGTGGGTCTTCAGTGTGGAGACCTAAATGCCGGAGGAGGTTTGGGTACAAAAGAGGCTCAAACAGCAGTGAATCAGAAAGTTGAGAGAATAAAGTAGCTAAGAATACCATGAAAGCACCAAAGGAGATGGACCTAAGGGTCCAGGAAAACATGGTAGGGGCTAGAACCAAACGCTCTAAAATAACCCATTCAAGCGACAAAACATAATTTGAGCAACTATTTCTTTTACCGTGGAAATGCAGGTTTCCAGTTTTCCCATACGTTATGTAAAGATGTTACAGACTTGAGGTCAGATTCTCTGCAATGAAGTCACACAGTTCATTTGCTTTCCAAAAGCTGCACTACTTTAAACTACTACCGTAAACATATGATGAGTCTCTATGCCTCAGCTCTTCCCATCTCATATATGAACAAAGTATTTATCTCATATGTTTATAATTGTTAAAAGAATATACATGTATACATGTTTATATATAGTACTATTCATTCATCTGTTCATTAGTCAATTCAAGCAATATATACAGTTACTAAATGATTTTCAGAAAGACTGTATCCATTTATTCCATATTCCCTAACAATATGAGACATAAAAGAAACTACTAACTTACTATTTTCTTGTTTAATTAATGAAGCTACTTTCATGTGTGCTTATTTTTAAAATTTTCCTCTAGTAACTGATCTTCTTATGCTTCTAAAGTTTTAAGCCAGAATGCCCTGTCTTTTTCATTTTTAAATATTTGTTTGTTACCTATATAGCAAAAGGAAGACTTTTTATGAGTAGTCCTGATCTAATCAGGTAAGCCCTTTAAAAGCATTGTATTTTCTCTCATTGCCAGTACAACACACACACATTCACAGGCAGAGGCACACACAGCAAGTAACAATATGGTTTTTGCACATCTTAAAATGAAAAGGAACCACATGTACCTTGACACTTTGACTCTAAGTCACATGTTACACACAATATTACTTCTGGAAGGACTGAGGATAATATCTGCAGAAAGGAACATAATAAAGCTTTAAAAGGAAAACTTTGAGGATATCTTCATGACCTAGGAATGGGTAAAATCTGTTAAGCAGAATACAGAAAGTGTTAACTATAAAAGAAAATAATAAAAGTTAACCATATTAAAATAATGTTTATCAAAACAGACCAACAGGGCAGTAAAATGGCAGCCTATGGGAAAGATGAAGATATTTGTTATATATACTAGATGCAAATTAGATATCAATCTATCCATATGTATATCTAAAAAGAACTCAACTAGAATATATATGGAAGTGCAAACAAGTAAGAAAAAAATCACCCAATGGAGAGATGGGTACCATGGCACATGCCTAAGGTCTGAACTCCTCAGGAGGCTGAGGCAAAGGATTACTTGAACCCGGAGTTCAAAATCAGCCTGATCAGCACACTGCAAGACTCTGACTCTATCAATCTTTCAATCAAATAATAAAAAAAATCTCCCAATAGAAAAAAATGCATGAAAACTAAAACTTTTCACAAAGATATTAAAATAATTAATAAACATATGAAAAAAGCACACCATTAACCATCAGGAAAATGCAAGGCAAACTATAAGGTTGTATCAGTACATACACACCAGAAAAGTTAAAATCAATAAAATTCAAGACTCGTAGACAGAACCTCTATGCATTGGTGGTAGGTATAAATTGGTAAAATCATACAAGCACACTGCAGTACCTACTAAAGTGGAACATATACAACTAATGACCCCCGAATTACTCTTCTTGGTAGAGAAAGGTGCACTTATGTTCATCAAAAGACAAAAAGAAAAACGTTCATAGCAGATAACTACTGAAAACTCAAAGATAGAGGTGAACATACCTTAAACATTTCCTTACAATGGGAAATTTAGACTGCTTCCAATTTTACTATATAGTGAATAATGTTAAGAAAAATATCTTCCTAACATAACTTCTGTTTTTTAAAGTATTTCCTTAGTAGTGATTCTTCAAGACTGGTACCGAAGTGAACTATACCAACTACTATATCCCTTTTTTTTTTTTTATTTAAGAGAAAATAGATACAGAAGATAGAAACAAAAATCAAAAAAGACAGACAAACAACAACAGATCTGATACGATAACATTGTAGGTTTACACATGGAGGTGGTTGAAGTTTGACAGTAGTTACAATATTGCATATCGTTACCTTCCTAGGGGTTGGGCATATTGACAGATATATACATGTAAGATTTATCAATTCAGGTTTATTAACTTTTCTTTTTCAATAGCTATTGTATTTAGCAATACGGTTTTTTTAACTGTCTTATTTATGCATATTTATAAATTTATGTCTTTTTCCTTTTCTCTTCCTTCCTTCCTTTCCCCTAAGAATACCTCTTGCTATTATTGAAATAACTACCCCTAACATCAGGTCTAATATAACCAAGCAAAATAGTTCAAAGTGAAACCAATAAAGCATAAAAGAATGGTCATACTTAAGAGAAACAAAAAACTAAAGAGATCAGCAAACAACAACAACATATCTGATACTGTAAGGTTGTAGGTTTAGTACTGTAGATGGTTGGAATTTTACAGTGTTTGCAACACTGTATATTGTTACCATTAAGGGGGCTGTTCAGATTGACAGGTAAAGACATGTAGGACTGATCTGGTCTTATGAATATCAACTGTTCTCTCTCACCAGTTAATGCATTTAGTAGTATAGACTTTTAAACTGTCTTATGAATACCCTTATATAAAACTATGTCTTTTTTCCATACCTTCATTCCCCGGTTCCCCTCATAATACCTCTTATTGTCTTCAAACTAAATGCCCTTACCAATTGGCCAAATATAGTCAAACAAGATAGTACTGAATAAAACCAATAACAGATAAGATAATGGGGGCAATACATAGTAATGTAATGTTGATTTCTATGATGCCTCATATTAGCTTCAAGGCAGTTGCCTATATCATCTGTTGTAACACAATCATACTAAGATAGGTTAAAATCCCTCAGAACAGAGCAGTGAAAGTAATACCTGGTTTTGAAGCAGGGTGATCATATATCACTGAAGGCTACCCTTATAAATTTTGTTATCTTTACAATAGCTGTCTTTGTCAT